>JXOV01001279.1:0-21475 GCA_001014945.1 Clogmia albipunctata
TAATTACTTACTTTGTAATAGCTGTTTGACCAGGGGAGGAGAAAGAATAAAAGACGATGTGATGCGTTCAACCGCTTTATTCAGACTAACATTCATTCTCTCATTCACACATACAAATACATAAAGAATATCAATTGCTGAAACTCAACATGAATTATTTTTCTAATAAAACTGACTAATTTTTAAAATTACAAAATGCTGTAATCAAAACATTCTATGCAAATTTCTTTCAAATAATCAAATTGCATTTTGCGTAAACATAGAAGATTCAATTTAATTTTATCTCTTTATGAATTTTGTTCTTCNGAACTCAACAAAACATTTATTGATTATCGTATGGAATAGGTAGACATTTTTAATATTTTTGTTTTAATTTTGTTACAGTAAGGTTTTCTTTAAACCGACCATGTCTTATAAATAATTTTTGTGTTTTCTCCAGGATCTTATCATGGTAGAGTTGTCCGGTTGGTCAGTTACAGATAAATTTGTTTATTCCGGTCCATCACACAAATAACTATTTATCGGCATTGGATTGTGTCTTGGGATTGAAGTAATTAGTAGCATTTGTTCATTGATAAGAGACGTCACTGTTGCTGTTTATGCTCCATGAATTTATGGTTTTCTTCTATTTTGATGATAAAAATGATTACTGTTTTTGTGATATAAGGGTGCTAACACTAATATTTTGAAATTTATTTAAATAAGAAGCCGCTGTGAAAAAAAAATTTTCTTATTCGAGAAATTAAAGAGCATTTCAGAAATTATGGATGATTCTCCTACCTTTTAATTTATTCGCAAATTTTTAGAGGAGGTTTGACGATCTATGCCTGCAATAATACTGTTGAATGTTTTTCTTTGTATTTTTGTTCAATTGGCTTTGAGGAAAAATATCAATTTTGTGAAGATTTGAGTGCTTTCACATGTCTGTTATATTGGTTTTTTACATCCATTTGCCTAAAAGTATTTCTAAAACCGATTAACTTTAAAACTTGATTGGCAAAATTTTACATTTTGAAAGTACTTTCTCGTGCGAGAGTAGTGTGTATTTTTCCCGATTCTTATTCCACTATTTGTGAGAACTACATATGTTTTGTTTTAAATATGTATAAGTTTTCAATGATGCACATGTAAAAATCAGAACAGAATAGTAGTGTAATACAATTTATTTATCTCAATATCAAATGGGTTTCAGGTATGCATTTGCAAAAACTATTTAAGTGATTTTTAAGTGTGTTGCTAAGATGCGTTATATAATTAGTGTTAAAACTTTTTTTTCATTCAAAACCGAATACTTTACTTATTCAAAAACTATAAGTTCAAAAATGTTTCAAAATTGTTTTACTAAATTTTGTCGTTGACATATATTTTTTAATTAGTAGGTTTGATGACCTGCTTAAACGTTTTGAAGCTCATTCAAATTGAATAAAGTTAATAACTCTTGTTAGTAAAACATTACTATTATACTGCCAGAGACTGAAAAATCGTTATTTCTTAAGAATTCTGATTTAGTAGGAATAAATAGAACGTTTCCCATGATGCAAATGCATTCAGCTGCTGTGGTCAATTATTTTGTTCATGACTTTTTGAGAAATCGGTCAAACAGATCAAAGGAAAGAGTTCATAGTTGGATTTTCTATGATCCTTTTGCCTTTTCACCGGAGAAAGTTGATGTGGAATAATTACAGAAGTCATAGTCATACTAATTCTGTTTCATTATCCATTAAATCGTATAAATGTTTTGTCAAACCACAGGAGAAGCGTCGGGTTCAACTATATTCCGAGCTATTTAATTAATATTGCTGCTAGTACAAAAACAGCAACTTTATGACGAATTAATGAATTAACGGCTCTCTCAAATGTCCCTGGGCTATTCTAAGTTGTGGGCAATAAAAACTGTCGAGAGAGGGAGAGAAGTTTGAATGTTATCGTGTGATTTGACTGAAAGGGCGACTGGTGAAGGGATATCAGTGGAGGCGCCTTGTTGTCGATAGAACTGTATAGTTTTTCACCCAACTAGGGTTTATGTGCTCTTGTTTTATATGCGATAGGTGGGTCCACTGTTTATTTGCCGGTCCATAAATGCTCTTTTTATTGGCATAACTCTGGAAAGGGTATTAAAGGCATTTATGTACATTTTGTCGGCTTTACGTTCCTTTTTCCATTGGAGTTTGAGAATATCATCGATTGACGAGTTTGATAGTTAAATTTGCCAAAAAATGGGTTAATTTTTACAATACCACTACAGCTCAGATTAAATTTAACATTATTATTTTGCTAAAACTGCTTTCCACTTTTTATTTAAATACCCGAATAATGGAGATGTATTGTGCGAAGTTTATTAAATTATAAATTGATATTTTTTTATTTATTGTTCTATTCTTCTTCTTCTCAAATATTTAAGTTTAATTTCTTTCTTTAGAATTTACGTAAATTCGGAATAAATTTGAAAATGTTTGATAAAACTGTAATATTTTATATACTGTTATTAAGTTATTATAGTATTCAAAATTTTTGATTGAATTATATTTTGTACACGGCACAAATCCTATTACACAAATCAATAGTTTTAAATTAAATTTGTTGTAAAACTCAAATTTTCAGAAGATTCTATGGAAAATTTCCTGTTTCAATCAATTTCAACAAACAACATTTTAAGACGACGTTTTGTTGTAAATAAATGTACCCAAATTGTCAATTCCGTGAATGCAGCCAGTTGGTTATTAAAATTGATTTTGATTTGAATTATGAAATTTTGTCTGAAATTTTCAGTCACAAACACATTTCAAAATAATGAACGAAAAGAAGAAAAGATTAAGCGGAGTTTGACTAATTTATATGAAATTTGGCCTTGTTTCTTAATCATGTCGATTATTTATTCACTCTCGAAATTATTGGGTTTTTATTACACAGCAATTATTGATGCGTCTTCATTTGAGTACGTGACGTAATTCCGCGCTGCGTCTAACTTTGTTTCGCTTTAGATTTTTAATATGTTGCCACCTGACATCAAGACAGTAGCTTATTTGACCCGAACTGTTCTTGCTGCCGTTGTTCACGTCATAGTACTGAATCTTCAGTCACCAAGATATTAGTTTATTACCTAGTCTTATACTGGAATTTAAATTAATTTTTGAAATTGTAAAATATGATAAATATTAGGGAATTTTATGTCCACAGATAGATAAAATTGATACGCTTCGTTTGGTATAATAGTGATACGGTTTGATTTAGCCTTTTTGCTCGAAAATTGGAAAAAAAGAATTTTCTTCTGACTAAGAACAAAAATTTTCAAAGGTTGCTTGGAGATAATTACGTGCGTAGAGGATTAATAATTCTTTACGAAGATTAGAGAGTGTATGACGGATTAATTCAGGATCTCGTTACATTTGTTTGTGTTGGTGTTGAGTCGCTTAAATTGTGATGATGGTGACCGACGGACCTGGAGTGTGGATTATGTTGGATCTGGAAATTCGTTTATTTAGCGCAGGAGTGAATTCCTCACCTGCTTTATCGAAGCTAAGCTATAATTTATTAATTTATTATAATTTATTTTAATTACTTATTAATTTGATTATCATAATTAAGTATTCGTAATTATGCTTTGGTAAATGTCGATAGATGGGTTGTGTAGTTTTTGCACATTAATGAGTTTGCCGAAAAATGTCATAAAATGACCGACGTATTTGGACTATAGGTTGAATATTGGTTTTTCAACATGATGCCGCTTTAAGACTTAATTAAAACAAAACTACCAATTTGATTTATCTAAAATTTCAACAGTAATGATTGATAAATATACCTTTTGCAAAAACAACGTCATATGGCTCTAATTGTACATATTTATTGACGCTCCCTCTTATAACCTTGGCAAACTGCCTTTATAAAATGAAAAGGTAATAATTATTGCAGTCATTGATTTTTCGCATTTAATTGATGTAATTAAGAATAACATTGAACTGAACCAAAAAACATTTCAATGTCAGTTTTAAAAGACACCATGTACGCTTTGTTTGTTTTACTCCCTTTGCTCCAGTTAGTAAAGGGCAATGTTATTATGGACCCAGAGAATAATTTAAGTGACCAAATATTGGCAAAGCAGATAAATCAACTTATCAACAGTGCAAATTGCAGTTCAATTGGATTTTACAAAATATCCATCAATTTCAAATCTAAAGATCATATCAAAGGAAATTTTGAACAATCTTCATCCTGAAACATTGATTATGACAGAATATTTTCTAATGAATGATCATCACTATGAATCGAAATTAGACACCATTCTGTATTTCCTATTGAATGTGGTAAGATATGATGTTAAAATCATTATTGAAACCTCTTTTAAAATGATTCTTTACTGATATTACGTTCCTGTAATACGATTAAGTCTAAGACTGACGTTTCTTGATGAGAACACATTTAACAAACGTAGCGCGGTTAGATCAGTTTTCTGTGATTGAAACCACATTCAAAGTTAATTGAAATGTACTTGTTTGAATTGAGACAGCTTGTATGAAATGCATAAAATCGAAGAGATAAACCGGATCCAATACTAGTAATTTGCTGCTGTTCAATGAACGGATACAGATGATAGTGTGAAAGGGATGGTTTTCTTCGTAGTACGTGTGTTCTGTTTCGGTGGCCTGTTAATAAATACGCTCTATAAAAATCATTTGTTCATGGTGATAATCACATCATAACAATAATGATTCTAAGATATGATATATAAGTGTCGATTGTGAAAGATTTGTAATGAATAGATAGGGCATTTGCTAATTTTGATCACATGATATAAATTGGTTAGACCTCGACCGGTGACGGTTGTTGAGTCGTAGTGTGGTGGCAATGGTTTCTTGGGGCACCCTGGTAGTGAGTCTCCACGTTTTGAAACTTTTGAGTTCCAAGACAGGATCGGTGATCTCATGGCCTTTTAGTTTTAGTATTATTCTTATGCTTATTTCTGCCAGTGTATCGCAGCCATTTGTAATTGTGGAACCACGATAGTTGAAACTATGAACTATTTCTATTCTTTCATTGTCTATGCTGAAATATGGGCTCATTCTACTCCGGATTTCCTGCCTGCCGCTTACAAGCATGGCCTTGGTCTTAATACGGTTAATAATGAAGCTTTAATAGTTATGTAAGTTTCTGTCACAGTAGGCAGGATCCGGCTTACAATAATGATTTCATCGGCGTATGCTCTCACTTGTATGGATTTGTTAAAGATCGAAACAGAAATTCCTGAGATTGAAAGTCTAAGATTTTTGTTATTAAAAATGGTGCTAAACCAAATGTCTCTTGCTTCGGAAATGAACTTAGAGGACTATATTAATATTTATTTTTCAAATGGTATTATAAAGATCATCATCATGTTGAGCCTATTTCGATCCATCTCTGAACGTAGGCAGTCAAACTCCATGTTTCAGACCCATATGTTAAGACTGACAGGAAACATTTATTGAATACTCTCGTTTTTAAGTTTTGCGGAAGATTATTTTTGAATATATATTTTAGTTTTCCATACGCTGACCAGCCGAGTTCAATTCTTCTTTTGAGTTCACTTGCCTGACCGTCCCTCTTTAGTGATTCAAAAAATAAAAAAAATATTTTCCACTACATTCCAGTAAGGAACTTGGGGTAGTCTCAATCTCAACCAACAGGTGTTAGACTTTCCATGACTATTTATTTTCGGTGTATTACTAGTCAATTAATAGCACCTAGACCAATTTTCGAATCAACATAGAATTCGTTCAACATTTATCCAGAGCTAGAGTCGTCTTCTACAAAAATTACAATATGCCAAGCGGACCCGGGATAACAATTTTCCATTGATGTTTATGTCTTTGTTGTCCCAGGATATTTTTAATATAACGATAGTCAATTTAACTTCTCTTTAGTCCGTCTGTAACTACTCAAGATTCCAATGTGTCAAAATACTTCTCTTAGTCGGCATATTTAGGTACAAATGACCGTGAATCAATAAGAATGTATCTTTTTATTATGTTACAGATATAAAACCTTTAAAATTTCACTCAAAAATTTAAATTAAAAAAAACAGTTAATTGACTGAAATTGAATTTTATTTATTCTTTCATTAAAGATGATTGATCTCATGAATTAATTTTCAGGAAGAAGTCACGGATTTTCTTGCAGATATGACTATGGTTCCACATTCATTCCAGTCGAAAATCTTTCTAATTTATGTGGGTCCTGATTGTGACACTCTAAACATTCAGCCGTTACTGAAGAAACTTGCCGAAAACCATTACTTCAATTTGGTTTTGTGTTGCTCAACAAAAGTGTCGTCCTTATTTGCTTTCTTCAATATTTTTGCGCCTGATAATCTATCCTTACAAATAGTGGGAAATCCCACCGATCTATCGGATTTATTTAAGGAAAAGGAATTTAATTTAATGGGTCATGAATTCCCAATTTACCAACAAAGTGAGTTTTTCTTTATTGAGAATATGATGTTTTGGGATAAGAAAGGGAATGGCGATTTTGTAATCGACATCATCGTGGATAAAATAAATGCCAGCAAGAAAATGCTTTACCGAGATGATATTGAGGTCTCTAGTTGGAGAAAAGATTTTAATACGAATAAGTATTACATGATTTTCGATAACACACGCTTTTTCCCATATATGCAAAATTATGCAGATTACACATATCCGTTTATAAAGACTGAGGAATGTATTTTTGTTCAAATTTCCTCGGATGGCATCAATTTGAAGTTCATCAAAGATTCCTTTTCTTTTGAATCCATGAATTACTTTGGGGCAATTGCTGGATCAAGTATTATTTTATCAAAGCTTTTAATCTTTCCTAAATTGTCTTGGAGTGAGATAATTTTCAGGACAATTACAATCATCCTTCAAGGGTCATCTTCATTTCATCTGGTAAAATCTTACCAAAAACTATTCATGATGAATATAATTCTGATATGTTTCTTATTTATGGTTCTAATTCAAGGTCTTTTAGTGAAGAATCTTCTGATTCCAAATGAACCTAAACTTATTCAAACTTTAGACGAGTTAATAAGTCTCGACTACGAAGTTTATTCTTTGCTGACACATCGTGAAAACGTATATGAGAAAATAGGGAGAAATTTGCAGAAGAAAATTATTGTGGTTAATGAAACAGAATTTAATAAATTACTGAGTTCTTGGGAAGACTATCCAAAAGCGGCCCTAATGATGATAAGTGATATATCAAATGGTGTGCTATCTAAATTCAAATCAAAGAATCACCTTGCTCACAAGATTCCGGAGTGCTTTTGGATTACCCCAGTTGTCAAGTATTTGCGAAAGAATTCTGCATTCACCGATTTTGTAAACAATATTCAAATGCGTGTTTTTGAAGCTGGTTTAATGAACCACTTGGTAACTGATATTTTAAGTACCGATCCGAAGAAGAGTCTCTTAGTTGTTGATACTCTATCATTTGGCCACTTTAAAAGTGTTGTCTTAATTTATATTCTCGGAATGACCTTGGCCTTGGTCTGCTGGGTGTTGGAACAATTTATCAGCACTTATTCGAAGCGACGATCACAATGAATTATTGGGTGATGGTTATTTGTTGACTGCACCAATTTTCAATGATGAATTCTTTGTATACTAAATGCTTTGTAAACACAACAATTGAATGAGACATATTCGATATAAAAGATTACTTTTCTTGTTTGAATAATCCGTTATCGAAACTAAAATCGCGAAAACCAGTTTTCTAAGATATGGACGAGGATATGGACAACAAAGAACTTTGGAGGTAGTCATGGAGAGAAATACAAATAGTGATATTAAGACAGGTCCACTGGAAGAATCTCAATATCTCAATATTTTATCAAATTTGTTTAAAACCGCATAAAATTTGGTAGAAAACACGCTTGTCAGACATTATCAAATACATGGAGTTTTTGTGAAAAAAATCTTTATCTTTAAATTTTGTGTTATAACTGTCATACGTCTGTAGTTAGTTCTGTTATAAGTTGTTATGAAAAATCAGTGTACTCTCTTGATAAAATGTAATCTAGTATGTTATTTTAATGCTAGCAAAATGAGAATCTAAGCAGAGAAAAATTTTAACCAAAGTTTGGTTGGATTGTCAAACAAAAAAATAATTTTGAGTATGCGTGAAAGTTTTGTGCCTTTTTGTGAAATAATCAAATAATTGTAAACATTATTTTCTTATAATCTAGGCTTAGTTTATGACACTGTTATGACTTGTGACAGACTTTGCCGCACTTAAATCGTGCGTTTTATCTAACTGAATTGCACAAATAAATTTAAAGGCGTGTTTAAAAATTTGCTATAAAGGTTTGACATGTAGAAGCGACGGTATTTGGCTTAAGAAAAGATTTTTTATGTTAAAATCTGGAAATGATAAAGAAAAGCAATAAAAATGTTTGTTTTACATAACATTGCTCATTCAAATTGTATATGTATATGGTTTGTATATTTTTCCAGGCTATGAGTACCTTACAGCAACGGCAACAAATTCGTTGTCTTCCTTGACTCTACGAACATAACATAAAAATTGATATATATATATATATATATTAGGATATTATAGTCCTTGTCCATATAAAAAATACTTGAATAAGTTAATTGAAACTATGCACGACAATGTATTACCGCAGGTATGGTGGACAGCCATATGCCCCTCCTTGTGTATCGCCCTACCTAACACAATTTCTGACCCTAACTAAATAAGTATTTCAATGCGATTATTCAATTCATTGGACATACGTATACTCGTAATATGTCTGAGCACCTGCTACAGGACGGATCGGTAATTCTTCATGGGTAGCACATAATACCGCCAGATTATACTGTTATGTTATTTGGTTTTCTATTTATAAAAATTTATATCCAAACGTTGCAAAAATGAGCAGAAAAGAATGAGATCCTATGTTCGTCTAGGAACGTATATTCAGGAAGCGTGAACCCAATGCCAACAAAGTAACCAAATTCCTCGTGTCTAAATCGTCAAAAAAATCTTTAGAGTTTATACGTAAATTGTTGTCTTCGTTATAAAGACACGTATTAGTAAAATTCGACTTCGATATTGTCTTGGCTCCAGTTCTGGCGATGGGCTGAGTGTTTATAATTTCTGTTCATTTTGGGTATCTATGAACAAAATATGTAGGGCTAAATTAAATAAATACCACTTATAGACAAATCGAAAGGTATGCCATTTTGTCCATGTGTCGTTTTGAAAGAAAGAGTATTAAATTAAAATATTGATAGAAAATAATAATAATTAATAGAAAATCTAAGGCAATAATGAATTCTAAGGGGATTAAATATGTAATTTTGCGAAACTCTTGCAATATGTTCAATTGAACTAAACGTAAATAAAAACCCGTTACGGTGAAAAAAAATTCAGAGGGCTCTGACACTAAGACGCATGGCCTGAATTTTGGTAGGTTAGCGAAAACCACTTAGTTCACATGATAGCTCAGATGTGAGCCAGAAACAGCCAAAATCCAGAAACACACCCTATGCCATTTTGTCCATATTTCCCCTATATAACTATTCGTTTTTTTTATTAATTTTTTTCCTTCTATTCTACGTTATAAGTAATGATTGATAAAAAATTCAATTTCACTCTTCTAATTTTTTGTTTATTTAGGACAAGATCCAATGTCGTTATTCATTCGGTTTGCAAGGAAATGCTTTTTGGATTACATCTCTAACATAATAGAATAGAAATAATTAGAGAAAGACAGTATCATTTACGATTTATTGCTCAAGAAAAGGTGACTCCTACAAATCCAATTTCAAGGATCTCTACCAAGTAAGTGATTGTTCGTTTGAATAACAATTATTTAATCTAAAGACAAAGCTTATATTTTCTATGTGTAAAAAAGAAACAATGGATATCAATAATATCTGCCCTCATGGTTTTAAACTATTATGTAACAGTGTGTTATCTTATTGAACTTGTGCCTTATATAACTCTTAAAGCATTAGTGCCTTAAAAAGTTTTGGATAAAAGAGATATTAGAATTCTAATATTAATTTAATAATCAAACAAACGATAAGAAACTAATTTAAAATGTTTAATATAAATCCACTTAAAAATTTTGAAAAAATATTTCCTCATTTAAAAAAAAAAAATTAACGTAGCCGAAAAAAATTGCGATTTTAAAAATTTATAAATGTGAATTTTTTTTAAAATGGAAGCTATAAAACATAGCAGCACAATACACTGATTACTCAAATAGCCAATGCAGAGCACACTTGATTATGGAACACTGGATCGACCGACAAATTGGTTTATAAATAATTTATTATTGCGAATTAGAGAGACAGCTCCGTTCATAAACAGCTGACTGAAGAGTGCAATGTCAAGAATCAAAACCGCTTATTTACTGTTCAAGGCTTTGTTTGAGTGTGGGTGGATTATCAGTTCAGTGTTGGTTGTGTAGGTCGGCATTTGAATAGGTTTCTCTGGAGAATAATATTGTGATGATTGCATCACGTTCGAGACGAAAAGGAACATGAGAAATGAGAGCGAAGAGTGGTGAAATCATATAGGATTACACATAAGAAGAATGAATGAACGGAATCAAGAGAAAGAGCGATAAATGAAGACACAGACGAACGTCAGACAGACTCAAAGCCTGCTATGACTTATCGTTTTCAGTACTCAGTAGCGAATGTGCTTTTAGAGGAAACAGTCAAACTTTTCGCGCTTAGTGCTTTCAATTTCGATACGAATAAACAATTGTAAACGGGAATAAAGAACATGTGTGTTGACCTTAATTAAATTAGATTTAAGTGTAAAAAGAATATGTGAGTTAAAACAAAAAATTGATATTTCAGTGATTGTTTTGATTGACAATTAATTTTTCGACAAATTGGCGTCATAAAAATTGAAATAAGCCAGATTAAATTGCCAATATTGTGGTCGTTAAAATGGTATTTACCTCAAATGAATCAATTTTTTATTACGAATCGGACCGCAGAGTGATCTAAAATACATTAATAGACCAATAATCGGGACATCAATTCGACCATTAAACAGAAATAACGGACTTTATAATTCGAATGTTATTTTCCTCTCTTTTTTGTGAAATGTATTAATTTTATTAATATGAAAAAGGGCTTTTAAAATTTTTAGAGTATTTTGAAGTATTTATGTTTATGGTGTGTTTCTAAAGCTGCATTCTTTGTAGTGCGCTTTGAAATGACGTTCTGAGTTTGGTAATTCTTGGCCAAAAAGAAGAAAAGGGTAAGAAAGGGTAGGAAAGGGAAGGAAGGGAAGGGAAGGAAAAGAAAGGGAAGGAAAGGGACAATAAACAGGCATGAGATTTGAGGACGACCTAGATTCCAAATCTGCTGTTAAGCTTCTAGTGCCGTCGCCATACATACTGTAAAAAACAGGCAAAGCGAATTTAAAAAATTGTGCTTCTGATGCCAAAGGGATTTGATTCAGTTGTTTTATTGTAAAAAAGATATTGCACTTGAGAGGTTAAATTGCTAAAGTTTTTAAATGAGTTTTACTGCAATAGATCCGCGCTGTCATTTTTTTTATTAATTGTTAAGTCGCATACAGCGCAGAACTATACGGAAGCATGAGTGAATTAGGCATTGTAATCAAGCCGTCTTAGACTTGATGAGAATGACAATGACCAATGTAGGAGGCGAAGTAGAGGTGGTCGGATTACTTTCCGATCAGGAATGTCCTACGCCAAGGAGGCTTGCGTGTGTTCTCTTCAACTTGGTTTTTGAAACGTGATCGCAAATATCAACAACAGTATCACAACAAGTATATGCGTATGCCGATGACATAGACATCATTGGCCGCAATATTCAAGGCGGCGTTCACGAGACATTTACCAAACTTCAACGGAAGTACATCCGCATTGGTCAAGTAGTCGATATAGCAGGTCTGAATTTCGAGCCATTATTCTCGTGTTGTTATCTAGGCTCAACAATCCCAACAAACAGTATCCTCAACAGAACTCATTTTTGAAAATATATTGATATTTTGTCCTTGGTATAGTATGGGTTTGCCGAATTACTGGTTCGTAAGAGAGGTCGGATAGATTTTTTTATTAAATTGGGATAGTTATCATCTTAATTTAATTCATATAATTCATATTCTGGAAATTCAGTAGTGTTTAAATAAATATTAGTACAAGCAACGTTCTAGAATGATTGTGCCGTGCCGTTAAATCTATATCAATATTATTCAACATGTCTGTCATTATCTGATTCAACTAGAACTTTAAAAGATTCAGGGGTGAATTCATCTTTGTTTCATTCAACACCGGTTTAAAAATAATATTTCAACGGTACGAATAACACTCGCTGCAATTTCCGAAATACAAATATGAGATTGAAAATGGCATGGAAATGAAATTTGTAATTGAATGTTTGAGTATAAATTTTCTATATCTTACGACCCGAAAGTTGGAAGAGAACAGAGTTTGCCACAGGTAATGTTATATGTCGATGTGTAACTGCTTTTATAAAAAATTATGATAAATCATCTTTTTGCTCATGTTCTGAGTCTGATATGTTAAAAATACCATTGTTACAATAGAAGCCTGTTTGAAGGATAGTATACAACAATTATTTATTTAAAAAAGTAATTTTAATCTTCTGTGCTGGATTTTTCGTTTTAAAAAATTTCATTAATTGCAATTTTTTTAGATAACCTTATCTAATTTAAAAACCAAATACCAGTTTGCTTAACCACAACGAATCAGGAAATTGATGTATTTAATCAATCAGGAATAGCTTTTTTGCTTTTGGGAAATTGTTCTTATTGATAAATTAATGAGATTAATCCGGATCGAGTAGTGTGGACGAGAGCAGAGTTTAGTAAAATGGAAAATCAGGATTTTATTTGGAATAGAAAAGGATGACTTTTTTCATTGATTCAGGATTGTATTCAGATTAAAAATTCAGTTTTGGTGCAAAGACAGTCATTTTAAAGTTGGATTTGATTGAACCCTTGGTGAAAGGCTTTTAGATTCCGTTCAGAAAGGTAAATTGGCGAGTGACGTCCAATTAAAAGTATTTTTAACTTTTCCTAAGAATTTTTAGAATTGAAATTCATTTGTGTTTGATAAATTTTTAGTTTGAAATAGTGGATTTTTATAACAAATAATTATCTTCGTTAACGTTTTGTGTTTGAGCAGGTGATTATTGTAGTTTGAAGGTGCAGCTGATAACATCAATGTAGTGTTTTATTAAATAATAAATAACTCCGAATATCAATAGTACGTATTTAGTGATACATAACATGAAATAGAAAAAATGACAAGAAATATTGGATTGTTACAAAATAGACAAACTTTAACATTACCAAAATTAAAAACAAAGTTTCAAAATATTGTTTTAATTGTGAGGTCAATTAACAAAGAGGTCGCGCAGACTTTACTTTGAGATGCTTTAAGGGCAGTTTGATTTAGACTGATCAAAATGACTACAGCACATATTTTTGTGTTTGCTATACTCTTTACTTTAAGAAGTTTACACCATTTGTGAATTTTTTTTATGGAGAAATACAGGAACTAAGTTTTAGGATTATTTCCACATTTCGGGAAAAATCAATCTTTTTAATTGTTTTATTACACAATATAAGTACTAGACTCACGAATAACCAAACAGTCCTTATAAGGATTAAAAACAATAATTACAAAGTTCAATGCACCTCATAACCAACATGTATTATTTAGCACTGAAATAGAAAATAAATATTTTATATTTTTTTTGTTTCAAAAAGGAAAAAAATAAGTTATTTTTACGAAAACTTTATTATCTATGCCATTTGTTCAAATTTGAAATTATCTCCAATCTAAGCTAATAATTTTCCTCTTGTAGGAGAACCATAGCGCTTGTAATTTTAGCCTGCGAGATTAGCCTGCTTATTTCCAGAATACAACACGAGGAGGTCTAGGTGCTATTAATTGACTAATAATAAACTGAAAATAAATAGTTATGGAAAGTTTAACACTCACTAGACTACCCCTAGTTCAATACCGGAATGTCCAAATTACTATATTTGAACCTCTCCTGAAAAGTTGCTAGGCCTATACTGCCCTAGTGTGCGGTGCCGAATAGCGGGCCTAATAATCCTATCCCATCATAAGGTACCAATACATATTTTAACTATTACTATATATATCTATAGCAGTAGGGCCAATAATTCCGATTGGAAGGGAGGGCTGGGACGATATACGTGAAGGGGCGTATAAATGGCCACCATACACCTGTTGATACCTTATCGTGCATCGTTACAATGATTTTATTCATATATTTAAATATGAATAAGGGCTATAATCCCCGAGCAGGTTCTGGGCCCAACCTACCATACCATTGAAAATAACGGTTTTTGATCCATAGTTTAATCTGTTGGAAATTAAGGGGTATTTTTATTTTGAATTTATAAAATAATAGTGCTTTAAAATAGACTTTATATCCCGATATTAAAAGACCTATTTAATAGATAGAACCGCCTGGTGTTCTTTTATTTGAAAATTTCATTACTATAAAAATTGTTATAAATTATATTGAGTTCTTCGAATTGTGGATTTGAATTTTTTTTTGATTATTCAACAAGAATTGTCCATTTTTTCTCAAAATTCAACGTCGTCATTGGACAACAAAATTGAGGAGAATAGAAAACGGTCCTAAATAATTATGGTTTATTTTTAGAATTAATATTTCTCGCCCACATTTATTTATGATTTAAAATAAGTCTATGCATTACACGTTTCTGTCAGGGGCCGCCTTTTAATATTCATGACATGACCATAATACTTTGTATTGGGATGAAAAGTAAACAGTTGCACCGTTTCCCATTTTCTATTGAAAGTTGTGGTTTCATTTTAATTTGTTTTGAAAAGTTTACATTTAATTTTTTTACGAAATTGTACTTTTTGTAGACTATTTTGTAATGTGTTTCACAACCTGTAATTCATAGCTATTACAATACATAACTTTTAAAACTTTGTGGAGGCTCCTAGTGAAAGCATTTGAGTTGTTTTTTTATTTATAAAATACAAAATTGTGTATTATTTGAACCTTATTTTGTTGTTATGTAAAATAAATTAAAATATTATATAATATATAGTATTAGTTTGTTAAATAATGATATAATTTTATATTTCAAAAAGGTAAAGCGTTATCCAATTAGTTGCTTTATAATGAGAAAATTTATATGGAACATCGAGTATCATTTGACCTTTTGTTCTGTTTCAAATTACAATAGGATTTTGCATCATAGATAGATATGATGTTTAAGAAATCTTTTTAAAATATTTGATTTTATTGTTATAAAGACACACAGAATTCAACTCGAAGTGCCGACGTTCGAGATCTGATCAGACTGTAATTGTTATCTTTTCAATTCCGTTTCTCGATATCACAAACAACATAATGTTTTTGTTTAGATACATTTATAAAATGTTATCGCCGGTTTCAACCCTCGTACAACTAGCATCCTCAATGCTATTCGTTCAATTCAGACAGGTTTTCAAAGCTTGAATGGCATGGCGTGCGTAGAATCAATATTCTATTCACATCATAACAATGATTCATATACATGATATTCAATTGTAAAATATTGACAAATAAATAGATAACTGAGTGATAACTTTGATCACGTTAAACCAATTGGCTACACCTATACCGGTAATGGTTGTTGTGTAGTCAAAGAGAAAGTATTTTTTTAAAAAAAACCCTAAAAAAGGGAGGCAAATTTGGTTGTAGAATGTAGATTATGAATTCCTTTGTATTACTAATGTATAAAACTACTTTTCAATATAAGAGTTAAAGATTTTTAAAATTATATTATCAGGAACTTTGAGTTCAGAATGTTTTAAATTAAATAACAATCGAGTATTTGTAGTTACTCATTTAATTTAAGCCAAATATTTCTTTATTCTTATTGGATTCTATTGGAGGGAATAGTAGTTTACGCAACTGTAGGTAATGAGGCACTTTTCCGTCGAGGCCCAAAGTTGTATAATGGAACGAAACATGGAAAAGTAGCATTACCTACCGGATTGACTTGTATGGGAATCTAGGCTTAGTTTATGACACTGTTATAACTTTTGACAGACTTTACTGCACTAGGGCGGTAAATTGTTTTGACCTATAATACAACATTCTTAATCTAAACAGAATAATAATTCGTTTTAAGATTTTTTGGAAAGATATTTAATCGATTCATATTAACTTTCTTAATGTATATTTTTATAAATTACAAAAAGGCTATTGCACTGAGTGCTTCAGAATGGAGATGGAAGGCTCAAGCAAAAGAATATTTTTTTTTTTTTTTTGATTTGGGGTTAAGTAAGAAATCGTCAAAAACTCTCTTCCAGACTAACCGTGGCGCAGCGGGGACGAGTGGAGCTCTCACCCACCAAAAAACCCGATTTCTTACTGTGCTTGGGTATAGGGTGGGACCGCCATCATGGTATTACTTCACCCATTGCCCATCAACTTTTGATTCCATCATTTGAAAAACAATCGTTGAGCCATCCCTATACCTTGGTCATCATTACGACTCGCACGAGATTGTCCATTCTACTCCAATTCTGTGAGCAAAAGAATATAGGGGTGTGCTTTTCGGGTCGATGGCGCTGCAAAATTAAATAACTTGGAGAAAACATCTTCGAGACCTACGAGTTTAATTCTGAGCGGTAGTTGAGATAGGCAAACAGAAGAATGCTCGTGATAAATTATTGTCTAGGCAGGAGCATGTAATAAATATTAAACCAATTAGGAATTCGTCATTTCTTGTTGAGGCTTTATCGCTGCCTCCATACTAATGACGTAATTTATCGGAGAACATCTATACAGGAACTGGGAGTGTCAGACAATTAATGCAAATTGGGAAATTCCATCGTGGAAAAGGATTCAATGCGGGGTTGGTTCAACAATAAATATTTTATAGGTTTAAAAATCATTTTTGCAAATGCGAGGACCGAAATATTGTCTCTCGTTTGAATGTGAAATACCAAATTATTATTTCAAAACGGCAAAATGCACCCTGACGACCTTATTAATAATTAAATTCATTAATTTCGTTAATTATTTGAAACACGTGTAAACTTGACATAACACCAAATTTTGTTTAATATTACTATTGAATTTTCCTTTTTAATTATACCGAATCAAATTCTGAAGAATTTTATGGATTTTCCGAACTTAATTTTATAGTTTTTATTTTTATTTTGAAATCGATAATTCATGTTATTTATATTATTAAGCTCCATATAAGGTAATTAATGGTAATTTATGAAAAAAATATTTAAAAAACACTTTTCGATGTAGTTAATTAGTGTTTTGTAAAAAATCAGGACTACTTGAGAATTCAATTTCTTCAATTAAAAATCATGAATTTTTATGATTCTTTCTTCAGTTGTTAAAAAGATTTTGAATGTAACACGATCGATTAACTTTATTAAACAAATTTAAAATTCTCGCTACACTCGAGACTGTAAAATATCCCTAGTGTCAAAATAAAACTATAAATCAGAGTAAGTTTTCGGAGCAAACTTCTCCCGCTCTCCGAAGCGCAAATTATTCGTCTCTTTTTGCTCTCCCTCTTACGCCGGAGGAGAAGCGCAAAAATTTACATGCTCTGCGCCGAGAGCAGATGATCACAAATAGGTGTGAATCGCGCCGAAACTCCAATGCGTGTGATAATATTAATAAACACTATTTTCTTTACATTTTATAAAATAAATCATTAATGTTTAAATATCAACAACTCCATGAAATTAAATTTTAAAAGAAAACTGTCAAGAAACTTAATATTTTAGCTTAATAATTCTTTTGCTAAACTCGGAGGAGAGATGCTGAATTCGATTTGATCTGCGCTGAGAGAAGAGGATTTTTAATGTACTCTTAATTCTTCCACTCATCTGAGCTGCGCTTTGAATTCCTCTTTAAGAGAGGCGCTTTCGGAGGAGAATTTCAAAGAGGTGCGAGCAAAATCGCGCTTATTCTTCACTCTGCTATAAATCTTATTGACCTAGTTGTTCAATTAACTATTAACTTTAATAGATTGTTTGAATTGATATTCCAATTGAAATGCTCTATTTGGCTGGCGGAAATAAAATCCACGATAGTCATCGATAAATTGGATTATAACTTGTACCTGCCTCTGTTTTTCGATGGATTAAGTGAGACACAGCATCCCTATAGAATCTATGCGAGGCAAGGGGTTGAGGATTTGCTGAGCAACGGTGGCGACAAAATCCTGCCTGTAATTCCACAGCTAATTATTCCAATCAAAAGTATTAATTCAATTTGCAAATTTAATTACACAGTGAATTAATCTCTTGCAGATGCATTAAACACAAGAAACCTGGAAATTATGTGTGTCACATGATTTAGTTGGAAAAGCCCTATTATCTTTTTTCATCGATTTTACAACAATTTAATATAATAACAATTACGATTTCGTTGAATTTTCAACAGTTACTTTACATAAAAGTGTTTTAAATGATCCAGTACAGATTTTTTTCAAGTTTAGTCAGAGAGCGGATCTGCCGAGAACGTTTCAGATCGCCCTTGTATATCAAAAACATTGTTAAAAATATCTATCGAATTCTAACAAGGGACCTTATCTTCGAATACCATTATTGATATAATAGGACAGCTAATAAAGTCACAATCATGGGTAATATTTTCAGAGAAAGCGGGTTTTTAGGCTATTACGTGCTGCAACTAAGAAACGGTTCGACGTATTTTTAGCAAAACCATATTAAAATTATTAAATTCCCTACAAACCATCCACAGTGTATTTACAATTAGATTAAATACATTTGCTGTCAACAAATTTAATGAACTTTAATTTTACACAGCCATCTGTTACACTTTTTATAAAATGACAAAACCCGTTATATGCTAGTTTGCCCCTCGGGATGATAATCGTGTTTATCTCTAATTCAATTCAAATAACAGGTTGTTTAACGTGTCATAAAATTTGTAACAATAATATTAATTTAATAATACACTGAAATATATGATAAATTAAAAATTAACACGTTGCGCTGTTTTAACTTCCCATGGTAATCAGTGAAATTGAAAAGAAATAATTATATTTTGCACAATAAGGATCGGTAATTGAGGTAATTGCATGTATACATGTAAATTAAATTATAAATTAATTTCATAACCATGTGCTGTAATACTTTGAATTCTTTAAAACAACAAATTTTAGTTACAACAGTTAATCTAAGTTAATAAAAAAAGGTTTGCAATAAGTTTTTGTGTAAATTATCGTCATCAATACAAATCATTAGCTGATAAACAATCAATACTTAACTCAGTTTAAAATAATAACATCAACAGTTTTTACTTATTTCCACTTGACTCGTTGAAAACTATGATTGTACTTAATCGGAAGATTTCAATGGCCAATATTGAGGATTCTATTTTAAATGTTTAAATAGGTGAGGAGACGATAAACAAGTAGAGCCGTTGAATAAACTGATTGATACAGATTTAAGAGTTTTACCACGATGGCAGCAATTGTGTCAAGAGTCTTAACAGTTTCTCGAGCATTTCATGTTTTTGTCTGGGCTGGTATTGCTATTCGCTTTTGACCTAGCGCTTGTTGACCCTTTCTCATTAATCACGGTATCAAACACCATAAGGTAGATAATCATCAGAAGCAATTAATTTCAGTCCAATCGAATTAATTCAACTTGGTTCTATTAGTCTTAGAATTGATTTCAGCTATTATATATGTTAGGATAAGATCAGCAAGGGCATAGAAAATAAAGAGAATTGTAGGTATTGATAAATTCGGAGTTATATGTATATAACCAACCAATCACTATAAAAATATTTAAAAATCTGGTTTTAATGCTTTAGTTTTTAAATTTGCCATTTTATTATAAGACAAAATAATAGTTTTCGGTCTGGGAGTAAATTAGTTTTGATACAAGTGCTTTAATAACCAATTTCACATGTGTATCGTGCGTTATTTTGTGTAATTCTGAAAAATATCAGTTAAGCGATAATTACTAATAAAAACGTTCGCAATGGTTTTTAAAACTGTCGAACAACAACTATCATCTTTGTCTATTTTTACAACTTTTCAAGCTTTACCTCCTTCTAAGTGGAAAATTATTTCCTTTTATATGAATATTATTATCATGATATGATTATTATCATAAATTGACATGTTCTTTAAAAGTCACTTAAGTAATACTTTGATTTTTAAGTTTAATTAAATACTAGGTTTTGATTTAAACTGTTAGGTATTTTATCGAAAAAAAGCAAAATATAATAGTTATTTTTGTTAGGAATGTGTGAACTGAATTTTTTTTTTATTATGATTAATGTTTTTTTATACGACGAACGTGCCTAAGAATTTAATAAATAATAAAAGGCACAAAAAAATCCAAGCCACCATTTAACAATCGTATTACAATACAATACAATACAATACAATACAATACAATACAATACAATACAATACAATACAATACAATACAATACAATACAATACAATACAATACAATACAATACAATACAATACAATACAATACAATACAATACAATACAATACAATACAATACAATACAATACAATACAATACAATACAATACAATACAATACAATACAATACAATACAATACAATACAATACAATACAATACAATACAATACAATACAATACAATACAATACAATACAATACAATACAATACAATACAATACAATACAATACAATACAATACAATACAATACAATACAATACAATACAATACAATACAATACAATACAATACAATACAATACAATACAATACAATACAATACAATACAATACAATACAATACAATACAATACAAATCAGTTGAACAGTTAAGTCGCACAGGAATAAGCTCCTATAGAATTGTTTAATTTAGCTTTTTTTATCGCACAGTTGAAAATTTATTGAATTCATTGTCGTATAAGTCCGAGTGAACAGTATCATGTACCTGAGGTAATTTGTACGGCTGAAACTCCACAACACTATGAGACTATCACAGACCGAACTCCAGCAGGCTTTGCAGATGCTGACTGAACATCTGATGAAAGCATTCGACGAACTATTCAATGAGTTCGATCAGAAACGGAAGAACGAAAGGCGGACAAGCAAATTATGTTAGTGAAAAATAGGATTGTGATCTCAGAAAAGCCCGAAAAGAAAAGGAACAAACTTGTAAAACGACTGAACCGAATCGTAAGGGAACTTCTGAGGAAATGTCTCCAAATAGATCAGAGCAGGGCCATGGTCCTATAAGCTAACCAATTAATGTCCACGTTCACGGCGAACTTTTTTACATAGAAAAACAGTTCCATTGGTGCAACCAGCGGAATCATTTCATATTTCAGGTTTTTTCGAAGATATTTTTATTTTGACGCTATTTTACTTTACTTTTGGTAATACAAACGAAGANGGCCATGGTCCTATAAGCTAACCAATTAATGTCCACGTTCACGGCGAACTTT
>JXOV01001280.1:0-10794 GCA_001014945.1 Clogmia albipunctata
TTCACAAACAGAATTGCAAAAAATTAATTACGAAATCAATAAAGCAATGCATATTTAACACGAGAATGCAAAAAATATTATTTGGTCTGATTATTTAGTAACTTATTTAAAAATTTAAATTGAATTGTTTGTATTGTGCTCTTCTAAAAGTCTACAATAAAAATGATTAATGACTTACAATTTACATTAGGTATTTTTCTATTTCAATATCATTGGTAACTATTATAATAAAACGAGAAGAGTCATATTTATTTTTATGCATTTTGTTGCATAAAATTGATATTATGACACTAACATACGTTATGTTAAAGTCGATTTTATATCCCAAGTGCTTATAGAATTCTTAAAAGCACTAGTGTTTTTTTGTAATTATTAAAGTGTGTCTTCCGTAAACAAAATTCATCAATTTATATAAGTTACTTTAATGCTGGAACTGGGCGTTTTACTGAAAAACATTGACGAACATTATCCAACTCTCTCAGATTAAGGTTATGGATTTTAATATTTATAATTTCTGTTCCAAATCAACATTTTGTTATGAAATAGAAAACTATTATCCAAATATAAAAATTTGTACCGGACAAATCCAAAGCGATTACCAATAAAGTTTCTCTAAATTCCGTGACGGTGCAATGAAATTAAAGTTAAACGAAATTGCGAAACACTTACACCGACTTATTTCAATTTATTCAAATACAATAATGTTTTAATTTTTGTGTTAATTTATTTTAAAATTCATAAAATCTTGTATAAAACACGGTAGATAATCATTATTAAACACTCAGGCCTTCTCTAGGGCACTCGCTAGGCTCGTAGCTGGTATTCAACCCTTATGTTTAATGACGTTCTTTGACTTTCCTAAACTAAAACTGGCAGGTATAGAATTTTAAAAAGGACGGATAATTTTGTCTTGTATAAACCACGGTCGATAAGCTTTATTGAACGGCCTGTGTGTTCTTTAAAACACTCGCTACGCTCGACACTTTAAAAGCCATAGTATTTAATAATATCTTATGTTATCGACATTGTTGAATATATAACTATTATCAATTGCCTATTAAACACAACAACGAGATTTTTCAATGATTAATTTTGATTGAATAAAAATCTTCTTATAAAATTTAAATATTACACGTGGTAAATTCCAATAATTAAAAATTATTACGTTATGTGATCAATAATATGAAATAAAAAGCTCAAAGTTTTATTTCATTAAATGAAATACGACATTTGGAACCAAATTAAATATATTTGAATCATTGTCAATTTAAAACTAATTTCATAACCGGAAGTAATTTTCATGACAAAACTATTAAGATATATCACGATATTAAATTAATAAACGTTTTATTATTTAATTAATCAAATGCTTGATTATACATTCTTAAAATGAGTTTTAACAAAATAACTATAGAATTAATAAAAATTCTAGGAACAAAACGACAAAGCATCAAAATAATTTGATATAAATTATAATGATCACGTCATAAAAGACGTCACAGATGTTTTTGTATGGTTTCCTGGTAAACATTGACAATACGGATTATTAGTTTTAAGTGCGATTAATTTGAGAGTAGAATAATCTCGTTGTTCAATGGTAAAATTGTCCAAATATTCTTTCTCAAATTAGATAATTATTCAATAAATCATAATTGAATAATTTATTAAGACATTTCATGATGGGCATTATTAAAATCACGAACAATAAAATGTTAGGTATTATGTTCTCTGTTCGATTCACGTGATCGTAAGCCAAGAACGACGCCGCGCCACCTAAAAATATACTTCTTAAAGACACGCTCCAATTATTATTTAAATTACATTTGTGCTTCGCCCATATTCTATCTATTTATGCGTCCGTCTGTGGAATAATTATACTACCCACGTTATTTTGTCGGCTTTTATTCAAATTTTTAAAAATTTTCATAAATCTATTAACAAAGATATATTTAAAAATAAATTTTATTTTCGTAATAACGATTAAATCGATGATTTTATCTATTTCCAGAGGGAAGAATTTATGGTTCGAAAATTCCTTTTATTACGAAAATATACAAGAAATGTGGTATCATTTTAAAATACTTAACAAAATCTATACAATTTGATATTCAAACTCATTTCATTCGTTTTTTAAAAGTTTACTCGTATTTTATTGTGGAGCATTTTGCCATCACATTGTTGAAATAACTATAATAACTCCTTTTCTATAATTCTATATTACGAAATAGTATTTGCCATCTGTTTAGAAACGTGATTAAAAAATCAAGCCGTAAGCGAGTTTGGTGAAAAAATTTACGAATATCAAATCAATGACATATAAGTTTTGTCGATATAGTATTGCAAAAAAATATGTTTAATAGTTCTAATAACAAAAAGCGTCATCAGGAGTGTAATTAATGTTTTAAATACTTGTTTCTAATAATACTTATTAGAAGTTTTTTTTAAATATATAATCTTTTGAAATGGCAAACATAACGAATGTTTTATAGCAGTTAATGGACTTTTTAAAAAATTATAGGAAAATCTAAAATAATTTATAACAGTTAAAGTTTTCTTTTTGGCAATTAAGAATATTTAATAAAATTATGGTATGGTATGGTATGTTAGATTGGGCGCAGAATCCGTTCGGGGATTATAGCCCTTATTCATATATAAATATATGAATAATGTCATTGTAACGATGCACGATACCTTTTCACTGGGTGTATGGTGGACAGCCCATCCTCATATATCGCCCTAAATTTCCTTCCCTATCGCAATTGCTGGTCCTAACTAATTTGTCGCTATAGATGTGGTACCTCAATATAATGATAAATAACTTATTAGAATGAGAAAGGAAAAAGTGTTTGATAGGCCCGCCATTCAGCACCGCACACTAGGGCAGTATAGGTCTGTACACTGTTTAGGAAGTTTAATTTTAGTATAATGTACGGTTTTGAATAGTCACCTCATTTCGGACGGTATGTTATGAGGGTGTTTTGACGCCAAAAAAGCAAAGAAAAAGAGAAAAATCCATACTGAGAGTAGACAAGCTATATTATAGACTATATTTTATTCCAGAGATGAATTAAGAATATCTTTATTAAAACACATAAGACTTTAAATTTAATCTGTGACATGTAATTCGAAAATTGATGAATAAAAATTATCTATGTCTATGAGGGTGTTTTCTTCCTGCAATGAAAACCCTTCGTTGTAATTAGAAAAAAGTTAATGCAACTCATCATTTGGTAGTTTAGGGATACTGGTTATTAATACAATTATAAAATGAAACAACAATATATAATAAAGAATAATGAAAATCGTTTTTCCAAAATAGTATATTATTGGGGTGTTGATATTAAAAAGTTTATTTCGTTAATAATTCAAAATGATATAATAAAAACGCTTTATCACGTATGTGCCAAAGTTTTGCAAATAAATTATTAATACACATTTCCACAAATATTACCTTTTCATCTAATATAAGAATACATTCATCTTCCTTTTCGAATCGTGAATGCGTATTTTATTTAAAAATAAACAATCTATTATGGAATTCAATATGTGACTAGAATTTTAAATATTTTATGCGAGTCATCATTCATAATTTTATACAATTCAAATCATCCATCTTCTCGAATCGATTCAAGTAGAAGTTCGTCTTATTTATTTTTGCAAATTTGTTTTCGGAGCGGATTTTACTAGCGTAGTATGTAAATAAGGACTTGTTTGACTTTCAAAATAAAATCAACCCTCTTAAAATTGTAAATAGGGTATTAGGGGTATTTTTAACTTTTGTTATTTCTATTTTCACATTCTATGCATTAAATAAGTTTTTTTTGTTTTATTTTATACTATTTTATTTTTGGGAAAAGATTTAATGTTTAAGTTTACGAAATTGCTCTAGATATATAATTTTAGAATATATTTATAGACCACAATTAACACGAGTGATTTTCCAGAAAACGAACGAAATGAGTTATGTATAAACATATGTTACATATGTTACATATGTTACATATGTTACAAACTCTGTTAAAAATAAACATAAACATAAATAAAACAAATCCCTTTCAATTCTTGTAAGAAACATGAGAAGTCTCAACCTCAACCAACGGGTTTAAACTGTTCATGACTATATGTTCAGCGTATTATTGGTCAATTGATAGCGCCTAAACCGGTTATAAGCGGATCTAGACAATAGAATGCCAACCACTAGACTACATATAAAAATATTTCTATGAAATACCATTAAGTTAATATAGTTTAATCGTCCGACCTTGATTTTATAAATGATTTTTTTAATTATCTTTTAGTCTTGAAAAAAGTTGATTAATAATTCGCTTCTTACTTTTCCAAAAACCAACTATTATTGAAATTTAATATCTCGGAAAGGTCATGCTATCCTAAATGTCTGCTTAGGTAATAATGATTAAATTTCTTCTCCGAATTCAATAAAAGCTATATATATAATTTCCTTGAAACTACTAAGATTTTGATTATTAATAAATTTCTTAATAAAACTTAGATTTAATTCTACCAAAACAAATTTCGAATTCTCAAGTCAGAACAAATACCAGCTTAAAAATATTTTAGAAAAATGTATTAATGAGTTTTTGCAAATACCCTTATGGTTAATTTCGTTTATCAATCGTGTTTCATACAAAATTTTACGCAAAATTAAGTTTAAGAGAATAAAACAAACCTCTTAAAATAAAACCAAATAATTAACAATTCTCTCTTTTTACAGCGCTCAAAAGGGTGGATACAACAGCCCTTGGCAGTGGACGACAGTGACTGCGACGGGTGAGTGACAACAGAGGGCTCGTAAAGAGCCCACCGGAATCAATCACTCGTACTGCAGCGGCCAGGACCAGTTGAACCAAAGCCACGACCACCAAACCGCACCAGCAGGTCAACAGTCGTCATCAGCAGGTGCTTCTACGGCAGGAGGAGCATCATCCGCAGCTGGACAGACGACAGCAGGGAGGTCAAGCGGAGCAGAAACAGGAGGCAATAACAAAATTGCTGAATCTCCTCTGCCTCCCATTTCCCAGGCGTTTGGAGGTTTGAATTTTCACCGACCTCCATTTTAAAAGACGGTCTTCCCAGTTCAACGGTCCTCGAGGACAGACAATTAAAGGCAGTATGAGATTTTCGAAGAAACAAAACAATTTTCGTTGATCCGGTTTAGTTTTTAAGTTGCAATCGATCCCTAGATTCTGGAAAACCTTTTTAATTGACCCAGTTTATTGGCGTCGAATCCCATTCATCCGTGTTCTCATTACACAAAAGTTAAGGGCAATTACCTGGAGTAGGTGGGTTGGTATTGATTTTTGTTGGATGGGAAAATAGGGGAAAACTCAGTTTTTCCTAAAAGACACAGAACGAAAGAAGGAAAAATAACAAAAGTAATAAAACCCTGAATAAAAATTACAGAGACAGCAATAGAGACAGATACTAATGGTAATTATTATGGTTCTAGATTAGAGGTGGAAGAGACAGAGAGTCAGCCGAAGTCAGGAAGAGAATTTCCATAGTTGGTTGGCCTTGGTGGATATCGATTTTTCAAATCCAAAATCCCCGAAATTCATACACTTTTCCACGGTTTTCCTCGCTCTCTCCCAAGTCGGTTCTCTCTTAGAAAAGGTTCTCTTTGTCGCGCCGGCGCAATTATTTTGTTTAAACTTTCCACCAATTTCTCTAATAGAAACAAATTTTATTTTCCAGAAAAATCCCATCACTTGTCAGTAATGCAATTTCCATATGTTTATCATTTTTTCTCTTGATTTCTGTTGGGTGGGAGAGGAGGAGAGAAAGAGGAAATGATGTTTAATCGTCATCATTATTCACATTGGACATTTATTGCATTTTGGGTCAATTATAAATTATTCTCCATTTATTATATATAAAAAAAGAAGAGGCAACTGATTACAGGACGGTGGTTTGTTTTTTGGGCAATTATTGGTGTAATTCAAGCATTTGATGATATTGCATTGCAGCTAAACAAGAGCGAGAAAAACGAAAGAATGGGAAAATGAAAAACTGTATGGAATATGATGAGGAATGAAATTAATTTTTCACATGAGAGAACTTATCGCATGGTCGAGTGATTGCGAATATAAGAAGAAATGCAAAGAATTACAGAACTCTAATCAAATGTCGACTAGTGTAATGTTTTTTCTCGTTTTTATTTATTAATGCTAATCATTTTACTTCCCACTGACACAATTTTTATTCTTTTTTGTTGTTGTTGCCGTTGCTGATAAAGCGTTTGTGTTTGTGGATTTTTGCCAATGATTGATTTATGTGGGGAGATTTTTGGGGGGAGCAAATTCGAGCCATGGGATTGGCGATAAATGATTTGCCGATTGATTTGCGGTGGGTGGTAGCTTTTGGCATTAGATGATGCAATGTCATCGCCAGTGCAATTTTGTTGGCCAGAGGAGGACTCTAAATTCACCCACACACACAAAAGTGAGAAAGAGAGCTTTAAAATTAGATTTTCCTTTTTTGGGGGAGGATGAGGGGAGATATGATGCCATTTTGAGCTCGAAAAGCAAAGTATTAGGAGAAGGGATGCTGCACAAGAGTGCAACACGACTTGTTTATTTTAGAAAACTGGGGAGAAGATTCCGAGTTTTCACTGACGATTTTGATGATGATTATCATTTTGGTCTTGTCTCTCTTTCCCTCTTTCGGGCTGCAATTTGAAACAGAATGTGATGATTTTCCCCCCAAAAGACTCGTTGTTCTGACTGATTGAATTAAATGTGGTGCTTCAATTAATGTTGCCCCCTCTTCCTCGTTCTTCTCCTTCACGCTCCCAAACTACAAAAGGTTGCCGCACGGAACCGTGACCGACCGAACCATAAAAAATCGAAAACCAAAAAATCGTGGAAACGGATAAATGTCGTACAAGTATAAAAAAAATCGGTATGAAGAACAACTACTTTTATTAGGAAGAGGAAGAGAATAAGACCAGAACGGAGAGACAGAAAGAGAGGAGAATTTGATGGACAGAAATGGTGAACGAACTCATTATTACATAATTTCGGCGATTTGTTCTCGCCCATAACTTCCAATTGTCTGGTTTTGTTGTCTCTGTAGTTTTTTTTATAATTTTAGCTTTTGGGTTTATTTTTAGAACAACTATTTTTGGATACTACAAAAAATAGTAAAAACATCACAAAAATGACGAAAACCACAAATAATGCGAAATAATGTAAATAGAAATCAAAGTTTAGTCATTCTGACAGGGGTTCTTAAATTATAAGACAGTCCTTACCCCCATAGCTAATCAATTTTACAAGCATAATATTTTTAGAGCAAATAATAATTTTGACTAAAATACGTGTAAAAAGGGAATACAGATGTAAAAGTAGAAGTTTGTTGGACCTAACCCCGTCAATTTCTCACAGAATCAAGACAAACAGAAACAAGTAATTGAAAGATCATCAAAATAAATGAGAGGCCACGCCGACGAGTTAATTGAATTTGTAGGTAAATTAAATTAGATTTTACAAAATAATTCCCGAAACAAATGGTAAATTGAAGACAGAATGAATAAGGGTAAAATTAGAATTTTATCTTCAAAAAGGGGTTAAAATAAAGTCAGAAATAAATATAAAATTAAAGAATATGAAGAAAAATATACGAATTTCCCGAAACAATATTTATCAAAGTCATCTAAAAACATTTTAGGACATTTTTCCACTATGTAATTTATGTAAGGAATGGTAGGATTATTTAGAGAATTATCAACTAGCCCCCTCTAACCCATCTAAAAGATGACTAAAATAGCGTATAAATATATCTTTATAAAAAATTAAGCAACAATGAATCCTATGTTAAAGAATATTGCAATGCAAAATGCAAAGAAAACCGATTATACTATGAATAATTGATGTGGTTAAGTGTTAAAAAAGAGGAACAGGAGAAGAAAAAAGCAGATGAATCTTATTTATGAATATGTAATCAGCCTCGCTAAATCTCATGAAGGGCACCAGTTCCCATGGGAATTGATGCAGAGGTCAACCAGAACTGGATTCTGTGTTTAAAAAAATGTATACCGAAGGTGAAGATTCCTTTGTTGAAGAACGTGATCCTTTTTAAAAATATAATACCGAAAAGATCACAAATCCCGAATGGTCGAGCAAAATGGAAACTGAAGAAAACAGTGTTTAAAGACTCGAATTTTTATTTCCAATTAACCAAGATCCAGAGGCTGAAATAATCCGCGGATTTACATTAAGTTTGTTTTCCTTCAATGAAGGCTCCACATTTTGATTACTTTTAAGAGTTTTTTTTATATATTTTATTATTTATTTTATTATTTATTATTATATATTTTCTGTTTCTCATGCCAATAATGCAAAATTGTAAATAATTAAAAACAAATTAATTTCTGTTTCCAACTGCACATTCAATGTGAATTGAAACAAGATGAATATGTTTTTACTGTAAATAAATAGAACCATAATAAAATGGAAGAGAAAGATACAATAAAATCCAGAATTAGTTAATGTTAAATTGAGTATCTAAAATCTGCGAGGAGAGCTGTTTTAGTTTAAGATGATGATTATTATTGTCCGTTGTCGCCAAACTACTTTTCTTGAATTAATCTCGCAGCAGTCATCAAGAATGCACTCACACTCAGTCAGATTTCCTCTGCAATAAAATAAAAAACGATTTTGCCACCATATGTCATTACTTCCATCTCGCCATTCATCACCTAAATAAGTAACGTTTAATTAATTAATAATGACCATACATAGACACAGACTTCATATTATTATTACCTATTATATATATAAATATATATATATTAAATATATATTCCATGGAAATGAATGATCATGTACTTTTTTATTATGGAGATCATGATAAACTCAGAAATAATAAAAACATCATATATAGAAAATTATTAAATAATTTCGTGTTTTATTTAATCAATGTTGATATTGGTGAATAACAAAGGTTTGTATCATATTAGTACTATTTATTGTTTTTGATATTTCCACACTATTATAGGACTGAAGTATTTAGCTAAAATCTATAACATTTATTCAATCCAATAATATTAAAACATTCATTCGAAAAAGACTGTTCCTTTAAGACCCTCGCATTGAAGTAATCTAAGATATTGAACACATCGCCTTTAGCCTAAATTTGTCTCGCCTTCTTTTTTCTGACCTATTTTTCACATTTTAACGTCCACTTCATGGCCAAAGAAAAATTATAACTTTAAATTTTTTCAGGCCAATTTATTCATTTTTTTTCTTATTTCGAACTAATTATACTCACATACAAGTAAGAATTAAGTCTCTTAAAATTGCTTTACAAATTTGTATTTAAATTTACAGAGAATAACTATTCATTGCATTTTTAAATGTTAAATATATTTGTGGATTTTTGTTGCTTAAAATTCATATTATGACACCGAAATTTGCTCTATCAAAGTTTTTATAGCACAAGTGCTGTAAAGAATTCTTTAAAGAACTAGTGTTTTTTTTTATTATTACAGGAAGACCTCCGTAAACGATTTTCATCAAATTAATCAAATGTTCAGTTTCGTATTGAAGTTGTCTTTGTAAAAACGGACATTTTATTCAAATATTTTTAAAATCATTTAAACCTCACATTTTGTATATATCCGATTCTCTCAAATAACGGTAGTGGACTTTCAAATTAGGGAATTCTGTTATAATTCTCCATTTTGTTATGAAATAAAAACATAATTATCACTGAAAACTATTATCACAATATTAAAATTTGAGCTAGTGAAATCAAAAGCGGTTTTCAAACAAGTTTCTCTAAAGTCAGTGATTGCTGCAATAAATATGAATTTAAAACAAATTCCGAAAGTTTAATTGACATATTTGAATTTATTTTAAATATATTTTTATTTTTGCTTTCCTAAAATAACACAGTTATTTTTATATATAATACTACAAAGGCAGCTATAGGATTTTTTGTGCTGTGGAACAGAGCAAAATATATTTCTAGAAAAAATTCAAAGAATTTTTACAACTATTGTATTAATTTATTGAAAATTGCTTAAAATTTTGTATAAAACACAATCGATCAACATTATTAAACGTACAGTCTTCTTATAATCACTCGATTTTTTATTATATGCTTTAAATCTAGTTTGTTATCTTGATTTGTTATGATTAATTTTGTAAAGTTTTTTAGTTCGGACTGTTTTTTTAGTTATTTATTCAATAATATGTCAATATTAATGTCATATTATAAAATTCAATAAAATGTCAAACGATTTGATTTTCAATGAATTAGTTATCAAATTATTTATTAAAAAAATAAATAAAAAATAAACTATTCCCACGACATTCACGACGGAACTAGGAGTAGTCTCAACCTCAACCAACGGGTGTTAGACTTTACGTGATTGTTTGTTTTCAGTGTATTAGTAGTCAGTTAATAGTACCTAGACTGGTTGTAAACGGATCCAGTCAATTCGCCCATTTTTTTTATTTATTTACGCCATTATTTTGCAATGTTATTGATATACACAAATGGAAACTTTTTCGCGCTAAAAAAATATCCGCCCACGATTTGATCCCACGACCTCGAGGAGGATGTCTAGGGCGCTAACCGCTAGGACACAGAGACAGGTAATTATTTATAAACTTGTTGTAAAAAAGCCATAACATTAAAGTAATAAACAACTATTAAATACTTTACAAAATTGCTTTTAATTGTTGTTGTTTCAACAGTTCTATTAAGATTTCAGTAATTATTTTGTATGTTTTTATAAGACAAAGTATTTTTTGCAATTCTGTATGTGAA
>JXOV01001282.1:430-10497 GCA_001014945.1 Clogmia albipunctata
CAATTACAAATCGTGTAAATACACGAAATTAGTACCAAAATTCAACTACTAAAAATTTTAATTTGGGATCTTAGTAGCGTAGAATGAAATATATATTTTGACGTTTTTCATGTCTCTATATTAATCACTTTAAAGTGGGCTATGATTTATTAATCAATTTAAATTTGTTAACATTAAATAACAAAATGTAATGTTCTTCTTAAATGTTGATTATGGCTTTTAAATATAGTTTAAAAGATGAGTGCTACCACGGGCATATCATTGATACAGTGCATGGTGCAAGGTTGTCGTGATATTTTGAAAAATTGAGACCAAAATTTCTAATTTAGTACTGGGTTGTCTTCTTATTATTCTTTACTTCATATTTCGCGGAAAAATAGTTAATAAATTTAAATTTAAATTGTATAAAATCTTGTAAAAACTGTTTGGTTTAATTATGGTTCATTTTTCCCACACGTTGCTGAAATAACTACTAATATTAAGTTTTACAATAAATTAAATTTAATAAAACTTACTATATAGAATTATTTCTGTGTTTCTTGTGGGGTCCTTAAGATCGGTTTCTGTGGGACAGGAGGCGATTGCTTTCTCCTCATTGGTGTAACACTTTGAGATGTAGTCAGCGTCTGTGGTGTGAACGCGTACCACATTCTTGGCAACGAGCCTCAGGTTGAAGCACCTGAAGCAATTGGTCTCCTCGGTGCCGGAACTGATCATCAGGATGACGTTGTTATCGATTCTGCGGTGGCAGTAGCCCCAGATGGGGATTGCGTTGTCGGTGATGTTGATCTGGCTGTAGGTCACCTCGTTTTCGGTCACTGTGCTCTGTGTGACGAAGACTCCTTGCAGCTCGGTGGAGAAATAGCAGGCGGCATCAGCTAAAAGAGACAAACGAAAACAGGGATCAGGCCAAATCGGATATGGAATTTCGGTTGAGTGGTTTTAGAGAATTTTCGTAGTACTCGTGTAATTTCAGTCAGCAAGCAGGTAACTGATCATAAAAGCGTGTGTGCTTGTGCATTTGTGTTGGCCCTGAAGAATGGATTTGAAACGTAATCCATTGACCGCTACATGTAAATAAAACACCTGAAACCCTGCATGTATTCTTCCATTCAATTGGAGAAGTGAAGCATTTCTTTGTGGTGAAATGGAAATCTGAGAACCCAAGAAATGTTTCTTCTTAGGTAAGAAGGAAGTATTGTTTCGTTTATACGAGTATCTTTTGTAAAATTCGCCTTTCCAAATGCACTGCAATGAAGACATTTAATCGCAAAACTCCATTATCGCATTTTATCGTCGTCTCGCGGTCGTCGCCGTTCCATTCCGATTAAACTTGACGCGAAATCCAAGCACTAACGAGAATGGTAACTGTTCTCCTGCTAATTTGAATTTCCCCGGAGTTTCGTCGCAAAATAATTCACTTTATTTCCATTGAATAATTTAAGAATCGGCATGTGAAAGCATTAATTATGAGATCATTTTAATCTTTATTAATAAAATTTATGCAAATAAATATATTTTTTATATAAGTTTTAATATAAATCCATTCCGTTTTAAATTCTTAAAATTTGTTATTTGAAAAAAATTTATGTTTTATAATATATAATTTTAATAATTTTATTTTCTAAATCTTTTAGCTACAAAGAAGCTTTAAAGCAAAAAACATTACAATTTGTCTATTATTTCGTAATTGTTTTCTGGCCAATCTATCAATCAATACTTCCTACAAATTATTGCCTAATTCAAGGAGTTTTCCCCAATGATCACACCACAGAAATTTGGCAGAGATTGGCTTCGAGTTTCGAAATTGATACACGATTGTAGTTATGTGAGTGCTTCTAATTTGAGCACACGAGATTAGCCGAAATCAGGAATTCGCGGCGAGAAAAGGCCAATTGTTTTCTTCAATATCTCGAGTCATGGTTAAGAGGCGAATACACTACTGAATGGATCTATCTCTCAATTCAGACAAATTGCTTATTTGTAAAAACGATTCCGTAATAGCATATAAATAATAATAATAATTAGACCGCATTCTCATTATGTTCCAGAGTAATGATTCCCCAATGAGGAGAATCAAAGATAATCATATAACCATATAGACATATAAACAAAAATCAAAGAACAACGATCTCTGGATCTCATATAATTACAGGTGGAGGAAGAAAAAGTAAATTTCAGTATATGTGATTGGCTCAAAATTTGAAGTTTCTAAGTCATTTAATGGAATGAAAAGCTGTTTTTGTTTGGATGTTATTTCATTTTTAATGAATCATCTTCGGCCGGGCTACAAAACATTTTATAATTCTTAGTTTAAAACATTTTCTGGCTAATTGTAAGCTCTGGCCAGAAGAAGAATCCCATCTTTAAATTATTTAGTGTACACGTGAACGTGTGATCATTGTATTTAAACCAGAATGACTGATGATTGTGCCTTCCTCCTCCGAAGTGATCATTAAATTCCCAAAACAGATAGTTTCTCACCGCTTTAAAGACATTTGTGCAAAAATTCACGGAACATTCAGCTATTTATGAGGTATTTAATTAGAGCCCTCCGTTCTGTTATTTGATCACGAAATCGGACTGAATTCATCATAAATCTGTCCAATATTATTATTTTGGGGCAATTTGAAAGTCGGTCCGTAACTCTCCATTTCTTATTCAGCAACAATCAGCCACTTCCGGTCCCCCCAAGAGCCAGACAAAACCACCAAACCTCGAAAATATGATCATCACATCTAACACTTTTCTACTATATATATCTTGATCGAATTAACCGAATTAACAACACAAAATTTCATCAAAATTTACACATAAATCTCTCATTGATTGGGCAACAGAAAATCTCTATCTTCGCTCAGTGCTCACAACAAAACTCTACCAATTATTTTCCACTTCGGGTATTTGTATTCAAATTAACGATACAACGATTATGGACTAATTAGTGTAATCCGAATAATATTACTTAATGCAAAAATAAAAGTAATTGACACGATTCTCACCACGAGCATATTGTCTGCTAGAGAGTGAGAGAGAGCAAATTGTTGTAACCATTTTCCAAATTCTATTCCGAGCCAAGTACGTGCCACATATTGTTTCTTAAATACAATTTTTTATATATTCTTTTTCATATACGTATATGATTAATTGTTGCTCTTGGGAACGAAATTCCGCACTAATTTCTGTTTTCCTTGCAAAATGAATGAATTCTTCAAGTTCTTGGCAGTGTTAAAATCGTTTGTATTCAAAAGTATTTTAATAATAATTTGAATTGTAAAGTAGATATTTCGGCTTTTTTATTTCTCCATAATTAACTTTTTACAGTATAATAAATATTAGTCTTTATATATGTGGCCTTTCTGAAAGGGCATGTTATTTAAATAACAAATTTATTATTTTATTAAAATAATATAATAATTATGGTTTTTTTTACCAATGCATTAAATTATAAAAATTCAATTCAATTCAATTTTGTTACATTTTTATTTTGTATAAAAATTACTATATAAATAGATGCAGTTTCAGAATTTAATTATTCTTTAAGTTGTACCTAAATATTTATAATGAAGTTATTCACAAGTCTTATCATTTTTGGAGCTATTTTAATCGTAAGCGACTTTATAGTAATAAGGGAATAATATTAATTGATAATCTTTATATCAGTTTTCAGTTTATATAAAAGCTGATGATACTTCTACTGAAGAACCATCAACCGATCCACCTACAGATCCACCAACAGATCCAGCCACTGATCCACTCACCGATCCACCAACTACCGAAACTATTACAACGACAACAGCTGCTCCTTTTGGTCTAAGACAAGTGTGTCAAAATATTTTCAGATCATTTCTTCGATTTTTGATGATGTTTTTTGGTTTCATTAAGCACTAAAACAAAGTAATTTTTTAATAAAAAATAAATGTCCAATGACTATGATAATTCAATCACTTATATTTTTTGGTTACATACAATTAATATTGACAGCAAATACTGCCAAAATATCGACTGATGAGCCATTTAGCTTATATTCAATACTTAATAAAGGTGCAGGGAAAAACAATAATGTTCTAATGTTTTCTACAGTCCGTAAATAGTTAATATTTTTTACTAAATGTTCATATTACTAACATTAAACCTATCCACTAAAGTGTCAAGACATGTAATGGCCCAGAGTGCAGTGCTGAATGGCGGGCCTAATAAACACTTTTATCTTTCTTCATCCTAATCCTTCGCAAAGGAATAATTATATAGAAATACTTTATCGATATTCACAATTTAGTTATAGAAAGAAAGTATTATAGGCAGGAGCGAATATCTGATGATATGTAATCGTGCATCGTTACAAGTATCTTATTCTTATACCAGGTGTGTAATTATGAAACCGGGATTTGCTCTTAGGAGGCGCTAGATGTCGAAGCAGTTACCGACACATCACGTCAGCGGTGTCTTGTTATTGTATGGATATCCGACAAAAATTTCCAACTCACAATAACACGAGTTTCATTCAGTAGCATTAGTTAAAGATATCGATAATTTTTTGCAATATTATTGAGCAAAAACAAAGCAACCCAAAATCATGAAATATTTGTGGAAGTTTATGGTGGTACTTTATCTAAGCAATTAAACCAGGGAAAATTTAGGTTTTGAGGAGTTTCTCGATCAAATGCGTCACAAATGCAAGAACTTGTACGTAAAAGCATTTGGAGACACTGACCAAACAATTTCGCATTTGTACGCAATGAAAATGATCCGAACATAAGCTATTGAGTGTTTTATGAAATTAAGCCGTTAAAATTCAACGACATTTTAGGTCATATTTTACGGGATCCTTAAAAACATACTCAGAAACGGTCAAATGGAAAAACCTTTTCTTGCGGCTGTACTCCCTATATATTACCGAAATACTTCTTGTTTAGATAAATGCAACTTGACGTGGCTGACCAGCACTTTGCCAATTTTGCAGAAGTAAGAAAATAGTTTTGCTCAAGGGACAAATAATTTTTTTGGCACGGAATCCACAAATTGCCAGAAAGATGCAGTAGAGCAGTGGCTAGCGACTGACAATACTATGAATAAGTTTCTTTGTATTTATATATACGTATGTATAATGGCTATAATCCCCGGTCGAGTTCTTCGCCCAAACTACCTATATACACTGCGTTTCATCCTTTTACTACAGGGATCTTCGAATAAATTTTAGATAATATCTCAGAGGGTATCAATCTGATCTCTTTTGTTTTGTACGAACAAAGGCCTTATCATTGGCCTATAAAACAAAAGTCTAGGTTTCTTGCAAATAATTAAAATAGGCGTGTGGATTTTTTCCATACAGAAATATCGTTTCATCCTTTTACGACATGTAGCTTATTTTCTCCCAATGCAACAACAAGAGAGAGTTTTTGGTGATTTTTTAGACTGAACTAGTTGATAATCTATTGTTCAATATATACAGCGCTAGTAGTAACCAGTAACTATCTTTGGAATTTTAAAAACCCATATTTCGAATTATAAGAAAATAGTATAAAAAATTTTTGAGCTCAAACAAATGATGGCTATCGAAAACTGAGCTCATTATGCATTGTGGATGATAATATGGGTACAATAGGATAGCTTAGAAAGTCACAGTTACGAGTAATATTTTCTAATATAGCGGGTTTTTAGGCTATTACGCGACGTATCTAACAAACGGCTCGACTTATTTTACTCAAACCCTATTATTTTGAAGATCATTAAATTCCCTATAAATCGTCCATACATCGTTTTGACATCGGATAACTGTGTACTAGTTGAAACGATATTTCTGAGATCAGATTGATACACTCCGAGATACATATTATCTAAAATTTATTCGAAGACCCATGTCGTAAAAGGATGAAACGCAGTATACAATTGATATAACTTTAATAATATTCATCTGTCTTTTATAGAACTTTAAACAATTCTCAAAAATATAATATTTAACAAACAAAAATATTTATTTGAATAAACTAAAAACTATTCAAAATATTACTAATTATTATCATATAATTCGTATAAAAACAATTTGTGAAAATATATTTTAATCGTCATTTTCTTGTTTGAACAAGTGAAACTCAAAAACTGATTACAATTAAATTTTAAAACAAAGAGAATTGTTTTTATTCCTTATTTATTTTGGTAATTTACAAGTACAAAATTATTTATTGGAAAAAATGTACACATTAAATCAATAATAAATTTTCGTATATAAAAGCCTCAAAACTTGAGATTAAATTAGTATACCATAACCTGTCTCATTGAAATATTAAGATTTTCAATTTACTAAGACAACTACGAAGTTAATATGAATTCAAACGCTGTTTTTGTGATCTTTTCCATTTTACTGGTAAGAAAGAAAAAGAGTTGTTTTGTATTCACATATAGAAAAATTAACTATTTTAGTTAAATTTTTCTGGTAGTTTTTACACATGTTAAATAAAAAGGAAGTCTACGTACAATTATCTTGATATTCAATTCCGGCCGTATTTTTACCCCTAACTAAATGTTTCATTGATCCAGGATGTTGTTTTAAATCAGTTCTTTTTAGGGCTCTTATTTTACACTCAATTCCTCAATAAAAATTGCTGATTTTACATTTTTTATTATTATAGGTTTCCGCAGGGATCAGGGCTGAGGATACGGACACAACAACTTCCACTACTACAACAGCTCGTACAATTATTCCAGGCTTTCCAGGAATCCCTGGAATGCCAAAGATTCCCACATCACTCGCTGAAGTAATGGCAATGGTGCCAGGGGTTGGCAATTAGCAATAGTTAAAAGAAATTAATTTAAAAAATGGAGTTATAACAAAATAAATATTTTTTTAAAAATTAGAAATAAACGGTTTTTTATATCATATCACCCTGTTATGGTGTATTTTAAATATTTGCATTGTTCATGTACATGAACAATTTACAAATAACAACAATTTTATACTGAAATTATAAAAAATTTCACTGTTTCCCAACTAAACTATTTGTTAAAATAAATTTAAAAAAATGAAAAATTTCCTTAAATACTATATAAATTGAAATTTGTTGTAAATTATTGTTTAACTAAAATATTATTTATTTAAAATTAGTGTAAAAAGTAGAAGTGAAAAAAGTAAGATCAATTAATTCTATAATTATTTGATGTGTGAAACAAATTAATAAAAGTGTAAAATATGATTAAGATGTTTTTAATTTCATATAACAAATTAATTGCGTAAATTCGGAACATTATAAAATACAATTAAATATAATTATTGCAATGCCATCATATATGAGAGGATATTGGTAGTTTTTGAAACACTTCTATAATTCTATAATTTTAATCGCAATTGTGGTGTTTTGCAGTAGCTTGGTTCCAAATTGCACACGCATAAACCGGTAATGGATAAAGTTTTTTTTGCCAATTATAAAAATTAATAATTAGGTCTCGTAATGGGTTTGGAAAAGTTAATAAAAAATGAGATACGAGTATGTTTAAAATTTCATGTAAATTGATCTGAAATTAAGGAAAGTACAGTCTTGGCACCAAATCTATGCATACCTGCGTTAAGTTGTTAAGTCTTGGATTGAAGAGGAGCCCGAAATACAAAATGTTAAAGCCCGATTGAAGTTATTGATTGGATATCCGCGGTAAAGAGTCACTTGGAATAAATTTAACACAGTTAAATGATAACAATTTACGAGTAAAAAAGCATATTTTATTGGTTATATTATATATATATATATATATATTTAATTTCTTTGATTCGGATAGCTTATAACATTTAAGTAGAAACATGTATTTAATTGAATTTATTATTATTACTTATTGATGGCCCTTACGTTTAATAATATCCATTGACCTTGTATTAAGCAAGACTTAATGCAGTTTTAAACAAATAAAGATATATATTTAAAGTCACTTTTACAAGACAATAAAAAATCAACTTTGAAGATGCAAGAATAAAACAAAACTTTTTATAATTTCTATTTCAATATACGTACAATGCATACATATGTGTGCATATTATCTGATAGTAAAATTATAAATTGTGTTAAGATCAATAATGACGTGTGCTACTTTTTTTATTAATATTTAATGAATTGTTTCAGTTGAATTATATTTTTAATTTTAAGACTGAAAAAGTTAGCAAAGAAAAAAGACCAACCTTTTGAAAGAAAGTAAATGTTTAATTCAATACGAGAATAATGTAAAATTCAGTTTGAAAATATCGAACAAAAGGGTCATATACGTAATATCATATCAAGTTCAACCAAATAAAACAAACAAATATAAATATTTACAATATTTTCTGCTATATAAACTGATGAATAAAATAAATATCTCATAGAGAAACTGAGAGTCTTATCAGAAACAACTAAACGAAACAAAAACATTTTTTGAAAACATGAATTCAAAAATAATAGCTGTCATTTTTTGCTCGATTCTGGTAGAGTAACTTTCTTTTTAAAAAATCAATATACAATATTATTTTTGCAATATTCATTTGAGTTTTGAAATGTTTCACTTTATGGCACTCAGTGAAAATTTTGAATTTTTATTTCACAAGTGAAAAAAATACCATAAACTATCCAACAAATTTGTTTCAAAGTCAAAATTTGGTCGCAATTGTTGCTCTTAAACTACACAAAATATTGGTCTCGGCTATGCCATAGGACTGCGCCTATATTTCAAATCAATATACGTTTCCTATTTTAAAATTTTAATATTTACCGTTTCAACAGCCATCTGCATATAATTTGACCATTTTTGTTCAATATTTGGCACATTACGTAAATATCAGAGATAAATCAGCTTAACTGGAATGTAAGTAAATTATAGTAAAAAGTTAAAGCAAACAAATGTTACATGCAACAATAAAAAAGGCATTTCCCTTATGATCAAGTAATTAAGAGGAATTCCAACCGTTAACTGTAAAGTTACAACTTTACAATTTAAGATTTCTCTTGAAACATTAGTGAAACATGTCAATTATTTAATTTTCCTTGTAAATAATGAAATTTATTGTGAAATTGTAAAAATTTCAGTGCTCATGAGTGGAGTGAAAAAAACGTTATGTCCTGCTCAGGTGTAAAGTCCTGTTTTTTAATTCGGAAACGATGTAACACTCGCCTTGGGCTCGAATGTTTGACACTCGTTAAAAACACCCTTGTAGCACAAATAACTATTTTACAGATTGCATCAGGAGCTAATGCACAAGATGATACAGAACGGGAAGAACAAACGGCAGCAAGTTCCACAGAAGAAGCTACAACAGTTACGACAACTACAACTTCTGCTCCATCTACGTCACCCTCACCCCCTGCCACTGTTACCACGACTTCCACCACGACCACTCTTAGGACCTTTTCAATTCCAGTGCCAAAATTTCCAGATCTCACATCGTTTATTCCAAGATTCGGAAATAGGAACAAACAACCATAATTTCTTAAACGTGAATTATCTGTTATTACTTTAGTTGTGGGCTTATAAGAATATATAAAATATAAATAATGCTTTCTTTTTTTTGTTTAAATTTTTGTTTTTAAAAATTAAAATAACTTTTAAAATTGTATGCAGATTTTTAGATCAGTTTTCGTGTGCACTTATTCTAATTTTATTATGTAATGTTGTACAACATGTTCTTGTTAAATTTGATAATTTAGCACTAACATCCTTTGTATCAAAGGCTTTTGTATGTTTTAAAGAATTCTTTAAAACACTAGTGCTTTTCTACATTATTGAAGTGATACTCCCGATTTTTATCAAATTGATCACTTTCATTCTGAATGGTTTAGAAATCCGAATATTTTATACAAAAAAATTACGTATATTTGAGTGTATCGAATAACTTTCCCAAGCAGATCCCAAAAGTGATTGTGTGAAAAAACAACTGCTGTTTAAAATAAGTTATAAAATTGCAAGGTAAAGGTGAAAGATATTAATCATGCGATGATTCAGCCAATTTAAAGAATGAAACACAAATAAATTGATTTTTACACTCCCGTATCGAAACATACGCTTTTCGATATCCATTTGAGTTTCGTAATGTTTCACTTTATGGCACTCTGTGA
>JXOV01001283.1:0-21081 GCA_001014945.1 Clogmia albipunctata
AAGGGAGATATTTGACAACCTAATATTTGGATTAGATCCTTTTTCAACCAGCCTAGGTGCTATTAATTGACTATAAAATACTGAAATTAAATTGCCTTAACCGTCAATTTCTAAAATAATTTAAGCACAGTTCGTTTAAATAAGTTTTTAAATAATATAAGTTAAGTGTTACTAGTTTTGTATTTATCACGATAGCTATGACAATCACATCATTTGTTGTGTCCAGTGGTCGTTTAATTTGAATTTGTTATTGTAATTCGGAATGATATTAAAAATTGGAGTTATTCGTGGAGAGAATAAAAGTGTTTGGTTAGAGTAAAAGTTAAATTTGGTGTTTCGTATTATTTAAACTGATTATTGTGGTTGGAAAATAGTAAATCAGGCTGGGAAAGTCAGCCNAATTTGAATTTGTTATTGTAATTCGGAATGATATTAAAAATTGGAGTTATTCGTGGAGAGAATAAAAGTGTTTGGTTAGAGTAAAAGTTAAATTTGGTGTTTCGTATTATTTAAACTGATTATTGTGGTTGGAAAATAGTAAATCAGGCTGGGAAAGTCAGCCCGGTACATATTTGTATTTTAATTGTATTAAGTTCTCAAGTTTTTTAATAAACTGTTATTTGTTCTGTTATGAAATATAGTTTATGCAAAATCATATCTTTTTAAATGAGAAGATCTTTTCCCATTTTCGAATTAAAAACGGACCTTAGACTTTACACTATTGTAAAATATACTTATATCCATTAAGAATAGACACAATACTAAGTATATCATAGAGGAGAACTAAAAATTTTGTACAAGCAATCCTTTTCATTTTGATCATTTATTGATTTTTTTAAACTCTACGAGATCAAAGTTTCAATATAGGATTGAGAAATAATTAATAGACGTACGAAGAGCATCCTCGGTGTAGGGAGTCAGTTCCTAATAATAGTGGGAGCAGCCCAATTTGTTCAGGTATGACGATAGTGATGGTGGTGCTTTTCATATTTGCACACACATCATTTACTGCAAAATGTATGAGTCAAATCCAATTTGTGATTAATTGTGTTCATTAACGAGATATGAAATTTTAATATGACGATAACAAATATCGTTCCACCACCCGACTTCATCCCATCGAGCAAACATCGAGCCATTCTTTCATCTCTCGCCTGTTGTCTTGGCACAAATCTCATGTCACACACACACATACCCCCAAACACACCCTAAAACTTACTCCTTTCTTCAGAGAGCGAAGAAGGAGAAAAGTTGTAATTATCAACTTTAATAATGAATCGAGAGTTTAAGACAATAAAAATAATGAATGAAATGGTTTCGAAACTCAAATTCATCTTTCCTCTGTTCGTTGATTAAATTCATTTATTTATTTTCGCCCCGAAAATAAATACAAAGAAAGTATTCAAATAGAAATGTGAAATATTAAAATTTAATTGCAGCATTAGCTAAGTCAAATATGGTGCTTATTATAAGATAGATCACATATGCATGATTCGTTTGAAATGGGAAATGGGTTATTGTTCTTTCTCTTTTTCCTGTTTGAACCCCTTTGCCAAACCTGATCCACATCATAATACAATAAGGGATTATAGGAATTTTGCAATTTTATATACCCAAGAGTAAGTAATTGATGATATTGAAATATTACTAATTTATATAGAAAATGCATTAAGATAAAAAAAAACAATATTGTTTTTTGAAAATTATTTTAAAATAATATACATACGTAAATTAAATAATAAAACATATAAGTAAAAGATTATTATTTTAACATTATGAATTGGAGGGATTTATGAGATTGATAATTAATTTATGTTGAAGAATACCACAGAGAAAAATCTATTTGCATGAGATTTTAATTAAAAATGCAGCATATTTAAAAATAATTGAATTTAATTTTTATTATTATTTTTTTTCAATAACAGTTATATAAATGGATCAATAAAAAATAAATTATTAATAATTGAACAATACTGATTGCACTATTTTTTATCCAGAAATTTTTTTCCAAATAAATATGTTTTTTGCACTCCTGTATCGAAACATAAGCTTTTGAGTTTCACTTTTTGGCACTCAGTGAAAATTTTGAATTTTTATTTCACTAGTAAAAAATGTCATAAATTATGCAACAAATTGGTATCAAAGTCAAAATTTGTTCTTCATTTTTACCCATAAACTATACAAAATATTGGCCCCGCTATTCCATAACACGTTGATTATGTTGCAAATTAATTAACGTTTCCTGTTTAAAAACTTTAATATTTAGCGTTTCAACAACCATCTGCATATAATTTGGTATTTTTGTTCGATTTTTGGCACATTACGTAGATATCAGAGATAAATCTGCTTAACTGTTATGTAAGTAAATTATATAAATAGCCTTATATTGCTTTAATTGGAACCTATTTTACATAAATTGAAGCAAACTAATATTACACAAAAATAGGTATTTGCCTTATGACCAAGAAGTTAAGAGGAATCAAACTATTCGAGTTTGAATTCCAACCGTTAACGGTAACTTTACAATTTAAGATTTCATTTGAAACATATGTGAACCATGAAAATTTTTTAATATTGCTTGTAAATAATGAAATTTAATGTGAAATTTTGGTACTCATGAGTGGAGTGCAAAAAACGTTATGTTCTGCTTGGTTGTAAAGTCATGTTTTTTGACTCGGAAACGATAAAACACTCGCCTTCGGTTTGAATGTTTCACAGTCGTTGAAAAGTAGTTGACTTTACACCCTTATAGCACAAATAGCTAATGTTTACTTAAAAAAAACAAAATATACAGTATAAAATTTTGTATTAATAAATAACTTACATTAGTGAATTAACGAGAAGTAGTTCTTTATTGAAATAACCTAGTTAGTTTTTTTTTAATTTCTTATCATTTCTAACATTTGCAGTATACAATTTATTCCTTATCCATATTACATTCTATATAAAGCTCAACATATAATACAACTTAAAATATTGGGCACGAGTTCTTTGCTCGTATTCTAATATTGAACTTTAGAAGCAAATACTAGAATATTCTGATTTCAATATTGACTCAATGTCAAGTGAAAGATTTTACATTTACTCAAATAGTAGATTTCTAATGTGTGTCCTTGGTAAATAAATCGTGCTAATATTATCCAACTTCAACAATTAAAATTTTATTAAATTAAATTCAAATAAAGTATGTACTAAATTCAATAAATTGTTGTTATTCGTATAGTAAAAATATTATTTACATTTTAAAGGGTGTCCCAAAATTAATGCATCTTGAATTTGTTATATAATAGAAGAGAGATTTAAATTTATGTCTAATAATTTATTGTGTTTATTTGAAAATTGATTAATCGCATATAAGACTTATGCAACAATCATAATCAATTTATGGCGATACTGGACTAAAATTATTGATTTTTTAGGATAAAAATTGTATTGGTGTGGATGACGTATATCTTGTAATTAAACCCCTTTTAAATTTGATTTCTTTAAAACTAAGTGATAGAAAAGGTCTCTATCAATACTTTAAAATCGAATCAAAACCCTAAGAGAAGAATTCTCGAAATTATAGAATGCGGCCATACATATATTATGTAAGGAACACTCGGCCCGCGATCATAGAAAAATGGTACATAAAACTAATTTCCGTTGTGAAACAATATTAGACAATTAGCAATGAGCTAATCACTCCTACCAATAAACAATTACTAACAAAACAAGGATAGAGCTTGTTTTGAAAGCGCCATGTGTCCCCCTGATAGGATGAAAGAAAGGAAAAAATGCGGGCCGAGAATCAATCCTAAAATTGAATTCATTTTATTGAATTTCTTTTATTGTTCAAAAAATATTTTTAAGTTCTTTTATCTAGAATACGAATTTTACATAAAGTTTTGTAAATTAGTAATTATCGTGGTTTTAGATGCGGCCCCTAAAAAATTTAAATTAAAAATTGGCCTTTGATTAAAAATATTGCTTACCCATGATCTGGAATCTTTTTATGAAAAAGATATGATACTACAAGCGTAATGGAGGCTATTTCCCCTATCTGTTATACCATACTAAGTAATAACAAATGTACTATAGGATTTACTTAACAAATAGTAGTTATTGTTTCTCACTTTGCCAATTCAGAAGCTAATAGGCTGTCTGCATTGAAACTTGGTTCGAGTTTCATTGTTCTCTTGTTTGTTAAGGCCCAAAACAGGTTTTTGCGAATAATGGCATTTCCGATATGATAAATATATCAAACTGCATGTCTTTGGAAAGAGGAAATTATTCTAAATTGAATGGCATTTTAAAATTTTTTTCTCAAATAAAATTCGCGGTAAATGTCGATTTTTAAACACTTCTTCCTACTATTAATTATGCAAATTTGATAAAGAAACATTATTTTGAAAATAATTATTTAATTCGCTACTTAATACCGCTTGGAGACCTTTATATCATTTTCAGATTACATCTTTCGTCCATGGAATTTGTTGCGCAATAACATTTCGTTTTTATTTTGTCCAATTTTTGGCAGATAAATTCATTTATAGCAAAGAAAAAATTTGCTCGGTAAGAAAAGTAAATTGTGTGCACTTACAAATAAAAAGTAAATACCAGTTCCTTTCACTTTCAAAGGGAGTTCTGACCAAATCATTGGTTTACCTATCTGGGTTTTATGGCCGCTACGCCGGCTAAATAAACCAGAAGAAATATAGGAGGAGAATGGAAAATTAATGTTTAAACCTAAATAACAGCGTTAATAATAACTCCAAAAGAATTTTAAAAGGAACACCTTTATTTCTTTGTTTTGTTTATAACGCTAAATACTTACATTTCTGGTTTTTAATTTTATAATATTCTAATTATTCAACTATTGAAATTAACGAATTAAATGAAATTAAAGTCAATTTTTTATTATAGTTGAATCAAATCATTATTAGTATTTGTCAATCATTTGATAAATTTCGCATAAAAAGTTAAAATTTTGCGCAATAAACTTTGAAAAATTGGCTTCAATTACAATTGGAGATTATAATTGAAAAGATTTTTTTAGACACTATGTGGGAATATGCAACAAAAAATGTTTTTAAATGAACTAGGAATATAAATCGTCATTTTTTAAATAGTATTTTTTTTATAGTGTAGTGGCCTTTCACGGTTTTGGGAAACTGAAAACTTTTTGATTAATAATAAAATTTACAGACATTTGAAATCATTAAAGATATGTTGTTTCTCCTATTAACGAATAAACAATGGCATTTTCTGAGTATAGAAAAGTGTCGTAATTTGAGTTTAATTTTATTTAGTAGTATTGCTAAAAAGTGTAAACAATATATCAACCAATTAATTTTCCATCAGGCATATGACCTATTTCAACCCGTTCGCAGGTCGATCATTATAAAATTATTAGGAAGTCTTTAAAGTGATGAACACTGGCACATTATTTACAAATTGATTAAATTTATAAAATTTCCTATTCTATTTTGAAATTATTTTCTTGTATTATTAATGCGGAAATGACTGCAGAGAAATTGGGGTTTCCTATTAAAAAAAAGCGAAATATTTTCTAGAGTAAGAGTAAAGTGCTGAATTCTTCGATTCGTCCACACGCTCTCCAAAACTGCGGTAATTATTATATATTTTAGGTATTAAACAGTGACGGGGACCACCTATCGAAACGGAATTACACATGACCATGATTCGCCGCAGGAAAGGTGGGAAAATTTAATTAACCAAATTTATACATTTCATGATAGTAATTATTCTTTAAAATGAGAACCATACATTAGGACATTCCGGAGCCCTTACCAACACACATTTATGTATAAACTCACTGCCTTTTTCCAGAGAGCAATAAAATTATTTATAAGAATACCGAAAATTAATTTTATATTTAATTAAGGCTTGGCTTTCGGATGAAATAAAATTTTCTATTAAAATAAGGCAATAGTAATGATTGTAATAAAAAACCGTAGGAAATCATACCCCGAAAGATTTCCCAGATATCGTCCAGATTTATAGCATAACGTGACCAAGTCAAAAGTCTCGAAATAAATTACTACTACCTTCTCTCCGGCACAAGCCTGGTCTCTACTACCAAAACGTACCCATTAAAAGCCGTTTTACCTGTACAATACGAGTATCAACAATTTCTCCATGTAGTTCAATTTGGTCTAATTAGAGTTTAGGAAAACTATTTTTTCGTTTCTATGAATTTCAGTAATAATTTTAATAAATTGTTAATTAATTAATTTAAAATTTACAATGTAAAACTTTTATCTTCTCCTGTATGGTGTTGTTAAAACATTATCCTCAATATTCGAACAACTAGTGTGGTCAACATTATTTGTTCGAATTTTGACGGGTTTTCAAAGCTTCTGTGTAATCCAACAGAATCGAAGAGATAAAAACCGAATTTTTCTAATGCAAGTATTCTGCTGCTCTTCAATGAATGGATACAGATGAAAGCTATGAAAGCAATGATCTTCTTCGTAGTATGAGTGTTCTATTTCGGTGACAAAAACCTGTCCATAAAATATCCTCTATCATCAGCTCATAATACTAATCACATTATAGCAATAAATTATATTTAGATTAATTGTGAAAGATAGACAAATAGATAGGTAGGGCATTTGACAAATTTGATTGCGTGAACCAATTGGTTAGAGCTAGGGCAATACACCCAACTGCGGAGGGCAGAGATAAAAGGGATCACAATAGATTTTCAGGTCAAAGTACGGGATAACCTCATTGTATTGTATAATTGGACCAAACAACCCATGGCTGAGTTATAACCCTCACTCATATATATAAATACATAAGAATGATCACCGGACCGTTGCACCATCGTGATTCCTTGGAGTGATGGGTGCCGCTCACCGCCTCCTTCTCACGTAGGCGTTTTCACTATCTACTTTTGTTTTAAGGGAGGTGGATAGGATATATGTGAAAACGACCCGCCATTCGGCACTGCTCACGAGGGCCGTGTAGGTCAAATACAGTATAAGGGAAGGCTTTAGGGTAAGTTTGGGATAGACAGTTAGTAAGGTAAAGAATCAATTTATAATGAATTAAGTATTAGTTTTTATAATTTATTCTTCTGACCTTTTAGTATTTCTTTCCATCACCATTTGTCTCCGAAAATATCTGTTCCTTTAAGAATTAAGTGAATAATTGTTTGTGTGATTTGGAAAAGAAAGGTCTTGTTAATATTTTAATAAAGTAGAAATTAATCTTGGGTATTGATTTCTTATTGCGTATAAATGTCGTAAGAACTAAGCTGAAGTGGATCAACTCATTAGGGATAAAAAAATATGTTAACGGATAAATTATTCAAATTAAGAAAATATAAACTTTAAATATTTGAAGAAAAAAAAATATTTTAACTACTAATAATTAATACTATCGTAGTTGAATTGGCTATTTGAAGAGAAAACATATATTCATTAAGCATTCACATGAAAATTAATTAGATTAGCGAATATTTTTGAAAAATTGACAACAAATTAGTGAAGAAATTAGTAAAATTCAATCAAGGTTAATTAAAATTAAGGTTGTGCGGATTGTCTTTTGGACGTTTTGGATTCGGACAGTCTGATTCAAAATGATAAAGGCACACGTTTATTTTAATACACATTAATATTATCTTAGATACTTATTAGACGTACTTCACCTAATTTAAATTTATTTTGTTGAATCTAACTCACTATCCACGAACAAATACAAAGTTTGACAGAAGATCGTATGTTCAGCGACTTTGAATTTAATAGCTATTTCTATAATTTTGAAATATTTATAACTTCATAATCGTTTATCTGAGAAAAATCATTAAGATACTCGATTTTTGTTAGTTCAGTAGGATTTGATTCAGCATATAATTGGCGGTAAAAATATTCAAGCTGAAAAGAATTAATTTTATTAAATATATTCCGCAAGTAATCATTACTTTACTAAATGTTCTTTGTTGCTAAAATATTCACCGCTTCATAAAAAGGGACTTTTAAATTTGCTATATATTTTTTTAAACAATATATATTATAGTCTCTGTGGTCGCGTTGGTAGCGCGCTTGATCTATTCCCAAGAGGTGCCGGGTTCGAATCTCAATCATTGTCAAGTAACGACTTCTTTTCCTTTTTTATCTACTTTCGTTTATAATTCTGTATTTGAAACATTTCCAATCTAAATTCCTAATTTTCCTATCCCAAACATTTCTCGTCGTATTCCAATCCATTAAATAAACTCTTTAATTGTGGAAGAGAATGGTACACACCATCTCATAGAAAAATAGTACATAAAGCTTTATTGGTATTGTAGCAAGTTAAATATTGAAATGAACGGATATAAAATTCTTTAGACTTAAAACTAGCAAAATCTATATTTGTTTTAAAAAGAAGCTTATTCTTTGAATAGAGTTCTCTGCTTTTTAAAATCCATAAGAATTAAAAGAAAACGGATTTTGCTTTATATGAAAAATGCTCGCTTTTTGGTTATTTTCTCAGTAATGATGTTTTAATAATACAAGAAAGGTGTGGTTAGAAAAAACTTATTAATACTAATTTACGACATATTTTATATGCAAAAAATTTGACATTTGAATTTGGCTATTATAAAGAGCAATTAATCAACATAAAAAATATTTTATACAATTATTCATCATTCCACAACCTTGTTAAAGTAATTCTTGTGATAAGGCAATGTGACAAATTTTTCACATTAAGTCGAAATTATTCAAATTTTAAGAGTAAAATCTCGACTTAAATGTATACAAATAGCGAAAATACAAGTTTGCCTAATGAATGCAAATCGGTATTTGTTCATGGGGGGTTCACACGATTTTTTTTCCTCCAAAACGAAAGAGTTGTTTTATTAAATTTATTTTTAACGATTTACCGCTTTTTAATATTCACCCAAAACGGATTTCGGGTCAGTTTCCCTTCCTCACCATTATTATAATTTAATGTTTAATCTAATAATTTTATTGGGCGAACGGAATACGAAACAAAGGACCTAGAAACATGCGTGTAAATTAATAATTCACGTGAAATGGAGAGTGAAAAAATTACCTAAAGGTGTGTATTGGCCAATAAACTGTAAAGTGAAATAATATGTATTCACGACTGCTTTAGACACGTTAATAATTACCTGGAAAGTGAAACAAAAGCGAACCTAATTCAATGCTTAATGGCCAAATAAAATGTAACTGATTCGTATGAAAATAATAAATAATATAGAAAATTACGGTTCCGGGCTCTATACAAAAAATAATTAATTTTCGATATTTAAATTAAATTAGGAGAAAACAGTGCAAAAACCCTTACACAAAATTCAATAAAAACATCTACATTCTGTAGTATCATAAAGTCATAGTAGATATTTGTGATAATTACATAGATTTCTTCAAAATGACTCCAAGATTATAAATTAAGCGTAGGTCTGTAATATGAGTTCAAAATTCTATCAATTATTTTATACAATTCTGTTGAAAAATGTTTACATTTTAGTAGCCAATGCTTCCTCTAGAAATTATTTTATAATCGTGCAGTGTTGAATATAGTATAATTCAATCCCGCAGACAATTACAAATTTTATAAAAACATTAGTACTTTGTACCAAAATTCAACTACTAAAAATTATAAAGTTTAATCGTAGTAGCGTATAATGGAAATATATTTTGACGTTTTTCCTGTCTGTATAATAAATAAGGTCATGATTTATCAATCAATTTAAATTTTTTCAAATGACAAAAAGTAAAATTCTTCTTAAATGTGGATTTAGGCTTTTAAATGTGGTTTAAATGATATCACAGGAATATTAGTGATACAGTACATGGTGCAAGGTTGACGTGATATTTTGAAAAATTGAGACAAAAAGTTCTATTCGCCTGACAAGTACATCTCTTTGTATGTGTTTACACCTTAATTTAGTACTGGGTTGTTTTCTTATTCTTTACTTGATTGACGGAAAAAACTAATAAATATGCGAATTGTATAAAATCTTGTAAAAAACTGGTTGAAAAAACACATAATCAATCACTCGTATCTATTAGAAAACTCTTTTCATTCGTTTTCTTTTTCCACACGTTGTTTAAATAACTATTAACGACATGCAAATAAGTTGTGTTGTGACAATTTGTATCACTCTATAAGCTTTGAATCATATAAAAAATAACATTGATTTAAAAGCATTTCATTCAGATAAAATTAAAAAAAGGTTTTATTAAAGATGTAATTAAATTGCTCCTTATAAATGGTTTTTAAAAATAATTTAAAGGGAACGATTTGAAAACAAAAGTGTATTATATTTAAAACTTAACAGAGAATCTTAGTTTGAAGTAAAGAAATATACTGTGTGTAAATTTGAAGATCCAGCTTCTTTTGGTTCAAGAGATATCAAGGATAAACGACTGCGGCTATAACCTCAATTCACACTGTATATTAAAAGAAATAATTATTCTATAATATATATTTTTACAACGAGGTCCATAAAATAAGACATTATTAAACACAAGCATCGCGAGCGTACCGAGTGTTTTAAAAAAGACCTGAGTGCTTAAACCTTATGTATAAATTTTCTGGTGATGGTGACAAAAGGAGGAAATAGAAGTCCGTAAGCCCGATCGTGCCTTAAGGCCCGCTAATTTTGAGCACTAATATTTACAATTATTACTTATTTTTAAATATATTTTTTATAATATCTAGAGATATAAATAAGAATTATTAAATAATTTAATAATAAATTTTAATTAAATATGTATATTTAAAAAAAAGTGTTTGTTTTATAAAATAAATCAAAGCGTGTTTGATTAACAGATAGTTACTTTCACGCATTTCATTAAAAATGATATAAAAATGCCTTGGTATATTTTATATTAAGATTGCGCCACCAAGACGCACTTGGGCCCTATGCACTACACATATACGGGGCCCGTGCAATTCGCATGAAATTGACTCCAGGAGGTTTACGTTATTAAGCGTTTTTTTTAACGGGTGTCGGTGTCAATTTCATATAAACCACCCGGCCCTCACACAAACAAAATATATGGGGCACAGGCAATGACCCAGTATTTAAACTAAAAATATACATTATGGTAAATTGTACTGTTTTTTCTAATTTCATATTTTTGTCTAATTGAAAACTTGGCTACTTTCTATCGTATTTCATGCAATTCTACGTTTTTTTTTAAATTAATGTTTGTCAATAGTAATTTATAGGGAATTTATTTTGTTTTAAGATAGCTGACTTATGAATACATACAATTGCATACAATCTTTTTAAACTTATTGTTTAATAAATGTACTATGGTATTGATTTTCAAATCATATCATAATTTGACAACAATAAAAAAAGGAAAACAGATTGATTTTCTTTACAGAACCTAAATTGGCAGTTCATTAAAAGATGTAACAACTCCATAAATACCATTTATTTTACTGATTAGTTTTAAACGGTTTTGACATAATTTATAGACTGATATTTATTTCTTATATGAGAACTTTCTAAGAGAATGCAAGTAAATAATCGGAAAAAAGTTTTTGATAGCTGTCAAACAGACAGGCATCAAATTAAGAATCCACAAGAAAACTTCTTGAATGCCTTTAGAATCCCGTGTGTGGGAGAGAAGGGGTTTAGGATAAAGTTCACGATGATTTTAATCAAATCAAACCCCGAAGCTAAAAAGACTCAACTTTATTCAATTTTTATCATTATCGTCGTCCTCATAATTTCCAAATTTCATCTGCATCTGATCAACAAGGGGGGAATCGTATTTATTATAAAAATTGAATGGCATAAACAAGGAAATATGTTCCATTACACCAGTATGTGAGTAATGAGCATATATTAACGTACAAAGCCACGACATTTTCTAATTACCCACTTTTAATTTCATTTAAAGAGGGTGAAAAGTTTTTTGGATTTCGTTATCGAGTACTATATTAAATAACTTAAGGAATCAATCACAAAATATGTAAGTGTGGGTGTTGTGGAAATTATTAATATTTTGAAAATTAGACACTTAAATTGAATAAACATTTACCATTGAACGTTTAGTTATTGTTCTAGTGCCACATATGGTATGTTAAAAACTAAAACAAGAAATAAATACTTAAAAATTAATTTTTGTGGTTATTTCCTTTATTTTAATGTACTTAATGCATTTTAGTTACATAAAATTGATAAAATGGTACTAATATTTGTTCTGTCAAAGTCGTTTTTATACCTTAACTGCAATAAAAAATTCTTTAAGCTCTAGTATTTTTTTCTTTAATATTAAAGTGTGATCTACGTAAAAGAAATTCATCATATTTATATGGATGTCAGTGTCTTTGTGTATGGTTTAACTTTATAAGCGGTTATCTTGATTGTTTTATCAGATGGTTTAAATTTAAATGGTTTCAGTTCTATTGAAATTCCGTTAAGGAATAGTTATTTGTGCTACAAGGTTGTGAAGTCAAAGGACATATCATTTTTTGCACTCCACTCATGAGCACTGAAATTTTTAATACACACATTAAATTTCATTATTTACAAGAAAAATTATAATTAAATTTTCGTAGAGAGTATACAAATGTTATAAGACTGCTTTTTTGCAGATTTAACTATAATATAGCTGTATTTAAATTTAGTAGAAATAATAATAAAAGTATAACTGAATCTAAAGACATACACTGCGTTTCATCCTTTTACGACAGGGATCCCAGATTAAATTTTAGTTAATATCTCTGAGTGTATTAATCTGATCTCAATTTTATTTGGCACGAAGAAAGGTCTTATCATTGGCCATCGTCTGCACTATAAAATAAAAAACTAAGTTTGTTGCAAATAATTAAAAAAGACATGCGAATTTTCCCATACAGCAATATCGTTTCATTCTTTTACGACATGTTGCTTATTTTTTCCTAATGCGCCAACAAGAGAGAGTTATTAACTGAAATAGTTGATAATTTAATGTTTAATATATANNNNAAAAAATTGGGTCGCTATGTCATAGTAGGCAGCCAGTAACTATCTTTGGAAGTCTAAAAACCCATATTTTGAATTATGAGAGACTAGTATAAAATTTTTTTGAATTCAAATAAAGTAATGATGTCAATCGAAAGCTGTGGTCATTTTGCATTGTTGATGATAATATGGGCACAATAAGACAACTAATAAAGACACAGCTACGACTAATATTTTCTGATATAGCGGATTTTAGGCTATTAACATTTTTCACGAATGAAAAACAATTTGAACCAAAAAATATTCAAAAAATTATATGTGTATGTTTTTTTTAAATATTTTATTTATATTTTTAGCTTATATTGTCGTATTATTTTTTTTTCTCAAAATATGTGTAATTTACCTTTTAAAAAAATTCTAAAATAAAATAGCAAAAGGCATTATATTCTGAGTTTACAAATGAATTATTTTGTGTTATTTTTTTAAAGTTGCTGTTAACTGTTCGAAATCAAACAAGAATAGTTTGTTACCACTTCAATAATAATTAATTTGCAACATATTCATGGTCGCATGGTATAGCCTCGACTAATATTTTGTGAAGTTTAAGGCAACAATGAGTGCCATAAAGTTAAACATTACGAAACTAAAATGGATCTCAAAAAGTTTATGTTTCAATACACTAGTGCAAAAACATATTTTCTGTGTGCAAGAGAGATCCGACAAAATATAGTTTTTTGAATTTGAATTCATTAAATTGATGATTTTTTAAGATTTTGCATTAATTTATTATACAATGCACAATATGCTCAATGTTGTATAAAACACGGTCTATTAGTATTATTAAAAGTAAAAGAAATATGAAATATAGGTCGTATTGATTATTATTTGAAATGTATACACAAAACCTATAGGACACCTGGAAATTTTAATTAATATCGAGTTAATTTGATTCATTATTATATCATATGATGCCACAACCATATTAAAGTTAAATATTTATTGGTTAACAGAGAATTTCTTTATTAGTACAGAGAAGAAAGAATATTTTTTAAACTATTTTTTACTAATCATTCATTAAACTGGATATTTCTATTCAATTGCAAGAATGTAAACATATTTTAATATATGTGTACATCATTTAATATTTCTCTAAACTATCGTCAATGATTTCTGGCAAAACTGCTTCTTTATTAAATGAAGTAAGTGGGAATAAGGGAAATTGGAATGGGGTTGAACTAAGGAGCAGAAAATCAAATTTACTGAAATAACCAGCATATTATTCACATCAGAGAGACAGTGAGTAGTGGGGTGAGTGTCCTGAATTGATCCGAGATATTCACACATACATAGATGTAAATGGTTTTTGGTTAATAAATAGACTCTTGTCTCACCATTTTAGTTATTCAAATCAAGTTCAAAATTAATTGCAGTCACTTAAGACGATAGTTTCAGGGGGTAGTTCCGCCCAGGATCTGGAATTGATCGGTTTAGCAGCAAATCTGCTCCATTCTGCCTTCCTACTCGCCTTATTGAAGTGCTCAGATTTCTGGCACCTTGGGAATCACTGCCACTATCAATTTAATTATTAATTTTAAGAACATTTCTGAAGATAGAGAGGGAGAGGGATTTCTTTATGCAAAATTTAAAGGCATGTTTTGGTTATAAATTCCAATCAAAACCACACTTTCGTTTCTTGTTCGTCTTACTTCAATATTATTATTCGATATATTGGTGGAAATGGGAAAATTCTGCCATGTCATTTTAATGTAAGGGATTAACCCTTTCTCCGTTTTTTGGGAATTTTCCGAAGGGTAATAAAACACGCGATGTTAATTCCTTAAATTTCCCCAGACGAGTGTCAAATGTATTTCCGTTGCCATAACTTTGCATATGAAATAAATGTATAAAATTACATTCAGACAACCGTATTTTTATTATTTCTGAAAATCATTCTTTATCGATATATTCAAACAAAAGGGGTTAAATTGTGGCATTTCACCCTCGAATTGGCATTGTTATTAATTACTGTTGTTTTATACGTAAGCAAATCCAACACACCCTTCTTCGTATACTATATTATATTATTAAATTTCATAATAGTATATGCTAATCTCCTTCAGGTTTATCTTAAAATAGAACGGAAAGCAAATTTTATTAATTACAAAAATGTGTGTCCATAACCAAAAACATTTTTTCCCAATTTTGATATAAAAAGTACTTGTGTTCATTACTTTATGCTTCATTAAAAATGTACTATAGAAATGAAAAGATACAACTCCATTCACAAATACATCTTATCAATCGACTTCTTCTTCTTATTCTAGTCTGAAGAATGAAACATCAAAATGTTTCATTAAATTCTATGTTTTAATTTTTTAAAACTACAAAAAGCCTCTATAGTATCAAAGTTTTGTTTCAATGTTTCCCATATAAATATTTAATTAGTTTTAATTAGTTTTTGTGCTACTTTACAAATGAAAATTGGGAAAAATAGCATTCGTTTCTCGACGTTTAATTCAGTTTTCTCGAAGGAAGCTATTCGCGTTTTCGACTTCGTCTCCTACCGAAAACAGCCTTCCTTCTTGAAAACCGAAACTTAAACCGCCTTGAAACGAAAATAACTATTATCATCCAAATAAAATAATGTAGTCTTAATTAAGTCATATCTAAAACCTTAAGTGCATCTAGTATGTTATAAATAAGAAACTAATCTATGCCATCATAATGATATTAATTTTGTTTTTTTACTCAAAAAATTATAAATTTTTCTTCTTCGACGACACAACAACTATTAGCGGTCCAGGCCTAACCAATTGGTTTCACGTAATTTTCAATAATTCACAATTGACAATTGAATTTCGTGTCTATGATTCATTATTTAACTCTTCTGAATTCTAATGAATAGTATTGACGATACTACTTGTTCGACATTTGAGGCCGGGGATATTATTTTTTGAAGATGTATTTAAGGCAAATATTAATCACAGAATATTGTTTTTGAAAACGACTAATGAACTTTGATAGAAAAAAATTACGGTCGGCCAGGGTTCAAACTTGGGCTCTTCGAGTTGAATTTCATGTTAATGCTTGAACGGGCACTCCAAATCGGTATTTTAGCTAACTACAGAAATTTATTTAAATTAGAAGACAATTGTTATTTCGACATAATACACATTATGGTCTGAACGTAATTAATTTACAATGAGAAATATGTTTTTAACAATCAATACAAACAAGAACCGAATTATTGTTAATAATCTTAACCCTATTTCTCTACGCAAAACAGAAAATGTCGCCAAATATTGTTGTTGATTTAGCAAAGATTTAAAAGTAACAAAACGGGAATTACTTTTATTGGTGGTGTACTTATCAGACGAGACCACCTCCCATCACTTCCATCCTCATCGTCGTCAATAACCAGGGATCCGATAAACAAACCGAGTCCAAGTGGAGTGGAGAGTAAAATATGATTTAAAATTGCTCGGCGAATGCGTTTGACAGATAAAATTAGCAAATATTGACAGTGATTTGTGGCGGTTTTAAGCGCACAATTCCGTTCATTAAATTAAATTGGTTAGAATTAAACAGTATTCTCCATAATTCAGCATTGCTTTCTGATTTCTCCCGTCTGGATCGATTTTCCGCATTTCAGAATTTTCCCCGAAATCCTGGTCCCGTCTCAGAGTCCTCCTCCCTTCTCGCGTCCGTCTTATTATCGGCAATAATGGTGGGCGATTTGTCAACCGCCTGTTTGTTTATTATTAATTTGGCGACCGAAATGAAGTCATGCATAAAAAATATCTGCTTCAAAATCTAATCCCCTTAGGTCTAGCCCTGCTCTGCTCTCTGCAAATAAGGACATTGTCGAGATATTCCTGCTTATTTCGGTACAAGCATATTTGAATGAAATGTAAATTTATAGGTTTTCTTTTCAATATTCCATGCAAAAGGAATAACTGATTATTTTGAGAAATTAACAAATCTATATTAATTTTCGTTCATTAGGATACAATTTTCACTAGCTTTAGGGTTATACAAGTTTTACAAAAAGGATTAAAAGCGGAAAAATAATAGGTATAAGAATTTGTTCAATTATGAGAAAGAAAAAATTGAAAAATAACCAACTTTTTAAATCTTAGATTATTACAAATACTTCTATTTTTAACAAATCCATAATGGAATGGAAAATTAAATGATTGACATGATGATGATGAATGATGAACACATTCTTTGAATCTATGTTAACATAACTGGAATAGTTTATTAATTATATTAAGAAATTCGTCAAGCGTTATAAAACGATATTTAAAACTATTAAACAATGAAATGAACATAACAAATCCAATATGTTTTTAATGTTACTTTTATGGCTCCAGCATACGTATGACAGCCAACTAATATGATTATATTAAAACGGAAGAAAATATAATTTTTTTAAGTTTTAAAAACAATAAATTAAAAAAAAATTCTGTATTTTATACCAATTGTGAAGATAATCTTATTTACGAGTACAGCCCGAGTTGGGGCTATAAATGCTCCCGGAACTTAAATTTTACATATAATAGTGCACTTAACAACTTCAAATTGTACATCAGAAATGATATGTAAATTCTATAAAATGAGACGAGAAATTGCGACACAACGGAAAAATGTACATGTCTCATTGGTCAGCGTCTTCAACGCATCCTCTTTTTTCTTTATGGGCTGTTAAAAAAGCAATCTATTGATGAGGGTTAGTTAGACAATCCGCAATATATATTTTTGGTTCTGAAAAATTGAATCGCATTGTCATATCCTGATTTCGGAAAATGAGAAAATAGTATAATATTTGTTGTTAAATTCTTTAGTCAATTAATAGGTAATAATTTATACTAATTGTTCTTATTACTAATATGGAACATCTCCTTTACAGTGGCTAGATCTATACTGTCCTAGTGTGCGTGCTGCCGCCATTCAGCACCGCACAGGTCTAATTGCACTTTACTCTATCCTATCAAATAAGAGTTGTAAAATCTATTTGATAATTGCATAGAAGTGCTTTCAATGCAATGATGAAACATCTTCGCAACACGCCGTCATGACATGAACAGTCCAAAATTAGCGGGTAATTCAAATTAACCATACATATTACTAATATTTAACCTCTCCTAAACAGTGTCCAGATCTATACTGCCCTTATATGCGGTGCTGAATGGCGGGTCTAATAACACTTTAATGCTTTCCCATCCAAACGCTTCTCAGAGTATTTAAAGTAATTACTATATCGATGAAAGAACGAGTAGGCCCAGAGTACGTGTGACGTCTACTTGCTATTGCTCGTTAAAATTTACGTTTTTAACCTATTTTGATGAGTATAATTAAACTCAGAACTGAAAAATCAATTTAAGAACTTCTAACAGTTGTCAAGTGTTATAAAGAAACCGTATATTTTATATACACTCCGTTGCAAAAAGTTGAATACAGTCATTTTATTGAATTGAATCATCGATATCTCTGGTATTTTCTATAATTTTAAAATTTCCTTTGACAATAGGGTTACGGGTTTCAATGAGACTATAAGTATGAACAAATTGGAATTAGTTTCATCACAGCTACTTCTAGAAAACAATAATCAGCGCGGCGCCATTTAGGCCCCTGGAAAAACGTTGAATAAAGTTAAATACACTCACATTTTTGGTGGGTTACTGTTGCTTTTTTCGAGTTTTAAGTAATATAAACTATTGATATTCTATTCTTTTTTATTCAAATGGGTTTAAAACATTATTTATTTTGTTAAAAAAATATGCTTCAATTGATAAATATGGTTAAAAATTGGGTTTAATGCATTTTTGAATAAAATTGTAATTATTTTTTAAAAACAATACCAAAAGTACTCTAAATCGAAATTACGACAATTAACAATAGATTTATTAAAAATCTGTATAATTTATTGCCCAGATTGCACTGGAAATGAATAAAATATCAATTTTTGATAAGGTGGATCCGTGTTTCTGCATTAAAAGTGATATAATTCATTAATTCTATTTTAAATATAGCTAATAAGTATAAACTTCAGAATGGCATTAAGTTAATTATTAATATGTAAGGAAAATCTCACAAATTCAAACGGTTTCAGTGGTAGAATCGAACCTTTTGTAAAATAACCCTATAAACAAATGACGTAATGGGTGACGTGGTTTATTTAGCTGTGAATAAATTTATTTGTATAATGTTTTATTTAAAGATTTGTTTGTTTTATTGCAATTACTTTAAAAATTTATAAATAGTATAAAAAATGAATTAATTACAATTATTAGTACTTAAACGTGCATCTGAACAATTATCTTATTCATATATCTTATATGTGGCTACAATCCTCGTGCAGGTTCTGTGCACGCCATCCTATAACCAATTGAAATCTCTACAAATCGTCCATACACCATTTTGAAATTGAACAAAAAAATTCAGCATAATTATGATGCTGTTTTAGAATATGTTCATAATTTCAATAAATTACAAATATAAGTATAAATAATATAATTATTGATTAAAATAAGATTATTAATTTATTCTTAAAAATTGTTTCATCTGTCAATTAATAAAATACAGATATGTATCGAATTTAAATGGAATGCAAATTAATCCTTTTTTTTTGTTAATTCTATTTTAACAAAAAAAAAACAACATTTCGATGAAAATAGTTTAAAAAGTATTGATTGCATTACCAAATATATATTTGAATGTTGGTCGAGAAAATGTAAGGAGATATTTGCATAAGAATGCTTATTTAAATTTGGTTCCAAGGGAGATACCTATATTTAGAGAGAGGAAGATAGTACAGAGAAATACAAGAACCATTCTTCATAACTAAAATATTTATTGTTTATTTAAATGGGGATTCTTTACCTGGATTTGGATGGAGGATGTCTGACATAAATGGCATTAGGATGGATTGCAAATCCCGGGGAGGGAGGATTTGAGCAAATACGAATGAATATTATCCTTAGATCGGAATCATTGGAATGACAACAATTGTTCTTGGGATTCGGAATTTCCTGAAGACAAAATGTTTGATTTTGGATTTCGTCTGTTTGGTTATTATTAGTATAAAATACACCTCTTGAATTCGTAAAAGGAAATACAATGAGGGGTGGCGAATATTTGTCAATAAAATGTCATTACTTGATTAAATTCCAGTGAAGATTTTACTGTAGGCAAATGGAATAAGTGTTCATAATTTAATTAATTATTATCTAAACAAAAATTTTAGACATCGTTTTGATTTATTTGTTGAATTTTACAGAATTGAAAGGGATTATTATTGAATGTTTTAAAATCGTTTTGGATTTGCTATATTTTGTTGATATTTTATACTTAACAATATTAATGTGCCAGTATATTTAAAAAAGCCTATAATATTAATATTTTTATATTATAAGAGTGTAACATTTAACATACAAATGCTTGAAAAGATTAGATAAAAGATAAGCTGCTAGCTTAGATGATATTAAACTGTTAATAGAGTACTAATACTGGTTCGGTTGAGGATGTCTTTAAAACGATAGTGGCTCAAGTTGTTATGTAATGCACTACAGGCTTTTTTTTTATATTATAAGAGTAAGAAAGTAGAAATTAAAAATATCACAATATATTTAAGATATATATTATTTTAGAAGTAATTATTGTATTGTATGTATGAGGCTTAGAGCTCTGTGTGAGTCAATGCGTCCTCAGATTTCCCTGTCTAAGGCTGTTATTAAGAAAGTTTAGTCCAGGTCATGACTGTTGAACAGGTCTGTTAATTCATGTTCGACCAACTTGATGAATTCTGGTTCATTCGATCGAGACATTTTGATGCATTTCAGGGCATTTGCGCGGGATTGTCAGGTGGTATGGAAGGAAGTTAAATGGAATTCGATAAATCCCTTCGATTTACACACATTGAGTAAATTTAGTTTATAGGAGGTTTTTCTGTTGAGTTCATTAATTAAATCAGCTTATGGCGGAATAAAATCCTGATTTGTAGAAAAATGCATTTTTGAGCAGTTATAGGGTTGTAAAAATTTTTATAATTTATTTTTAAGCGATTAACAACAAGCGTCGCAGGGCTACCAAAGCAGGAGTGGGCTGACTTATATTCAAATATCAACAAAGGACTACCAGTGCAGGGAGAAAAC
>JXOV01001284.1:0-18540 GCA_001014945.1 Clogmia albipunctata
GGGACATTATCCTATTAAGGATAACACGATTTGATCTCTGATCTTGATTCCATTTTGTCCGTAGCCGTATTCTTTCCCATAAACCACCACGGAGAAGCGACAACATAACATATTTTCCTCATATTCATAAACATAAATATCGTAAACCATTTTCGAACTCAAAAGGTAGAAAGAACTCTGTTTGACACAAAAATTTCAATTTTGTGTTTTCGTGGATTTCAAGTTTGGTCTCTGAGAAATAGAAGAGATGAAAAGGTATAATTTCGGCCTCTGAAGCACCGAATTAAATGTGTGTGGGGTATAAATTTACACACGAATATCCGAAAATAACACAGATCGTGGATTTGAAACCAACTATAATAGCAGATTTATAGAAGAGCGAGAAAAACACATTGAAACTTTAAACTACAGTACAAATCAATGACGACTAATGATAAGACTACTTGTTGTTATTGTTGGTAATAACACTGGTCTACAAAATAGCTACATTAACATATTAAGAGCAATTGTGATTAATCTAATAAAAATAAACACAATTGAAATTAATACGTTATTTAATACGTACTCTGCAGTCTGCACTTTAAATCATCTTCGGTTTTACTCATTTTTAAAGAATTTAAGCAAAAGCTCGCTCCATCTTCTATTAAAATAAACAACTTTTAATATGATGTTCCTATGACCGGACCTATACTGCCATAGTATGCGGTGTGGAATAACGGATTTAATAACACTTTTATCTTATTACTAAATAATGTTTTAAAGATCTTTCATAAAATTATGTTGAAAAACTTAATCTATAGCAGATATATACTATAATTCCCGAGTGAGTTTTACATTAATCCCACCACAGATAACCACCCAAAGGCATATATATGATTTGTAACGGTAACAATGATAAACATGGATTTTTATTCAATGTTGAAGTCCATAGAAATTTTCTAAGTATTAATTTGTGATGAACAGTCGATAAGCATTATTAAACACTCGACGTTTTAACTTTCCAAGAATCCGAAGTTCTTGCAGTTGAATCTTCAATGAAATTTACACCCAAAGGAAATTGCTTGAAAGGCTGACTGACATGTACGTTACTTAAGTATAGATAATGCCATTGTGCATCTTATTTAATGATTTTTTAAATTAAGTACTTTTTTAACAAACTCTTTTTATGCGATATATGAATATCTGACGTTGTTTGTCTAGTAGATGCTAGATCTTTGCTCCATATAAAAAAGACATTGTGTTTTTGAGCTGAGAAGTATATCAAAACATAAATATCTATAAATAATCTTTCCAGTCACTACACATACAAAAAACATTTTTTGCAAAAAAAAATTTTAAAATTAATTTATGTATTTTAGTTACATAAAATCGATATTATGAAACTAAATTTTATTCTGTCAAAGTAATTGTATCAAATTTATATGGAAGCCATTTTCGTTGTGTATGGTTATCATCCGGTAACAAATGATTTCCTATGTGCAAGTAAGAGAAACAAGATATGGCCTTCTCCATCTTCCCGTGAAACGAAATGTAATTGCGCAACAAATTCCAAGGACGAAAGATGTGATCTGAAAATGATATAAAGGTCTTTAAGCGGTATTAAATGACGAATTAAATAATTATTTTGAAAATAATGTTTCTTTATCAAAAAAGTAAATTATGTGCCATAAGGATTACAAATAATAAGCAAATACCAGGCGGTTTTACTTTTTAAACAATCCCTGGCTAGCCATTCGTTTATCCATCTGGGTTTTATGATCGTTTCGCCGGCTAAATAAATAAGAAGAAATATAGGAGGAGAATGGAAAATTAAGGTTTAAACCTAAATAACAGCGTTATTAATAACTTCAAGAATTTCAAAAATGCCATTCAATTCAGAATAATTTCCTCTTTCCAAAGACATGCAGTTTGATATATTCATTATATCGGAAATGGAATTCGAACCAAGTTTCAATGCAGACAGCTCATTAGAAACCAGTCCGACATAAAGTGAGAACACATGTATAATGTACTCTACAATATATAATATAGATTCTAAGTTATACCGAATTTCATACCATTTCTATAAAAATTTAAACTTTTTGGAGCAAATTTGATTAAGGGAAATATTGCGATTATTTTCCAATTTCAGCACATAACAACGAGTCAATTTAACACACAATTATATTATCTTAGACACAATATTATTCATTTTAAAAGTCAATTTGTTATTATTATATGATTTATTGTATCAAATATGAAATTATTACAATCTCTTAAGTTTTATACAAATTTCATTGCAATGTTTGTCTTTACGATAACTATATATAATTTGACCGGATTATTACTCACAAAAAACTTGTCTTTCAAAAATCGCCAAATTTGAAGGGTGTATCAACTCCAACACGAAAAATCCAGTCTTTCAGGCAGCTGATGCAAAAGGTTGAAATGCTCGTATCGGGGTAAGACGGAAGTTACAATAATTAATAAATAGCTCTTCAGAAGGTCTTTCATATGCTTCAAACCAATTTCTTCAAATGATCTTCCAAATTCAGTGGGCCGGATTCCATTACAAAACTTAATTTTTTTCTTGTGTCGATACGGCAGGCTGAAATCCTGCTGTCTGAAGGCGATTTGCTTGAAAGATCTCCTGGAAGTGTCCCTTTATACTTAATATTCTTTACTAAATGAAAAATAATTTTCTTGAATCAAGCTCATTCGTAAAAACCGATACAACTTTTGCCAGCTCTGGTGATGACGTTTTACAAGTAATAATAATTATTGATAACTTACTGATGTTCAGTGACGTTGAAAGCAACATTAAAAATAATGATAATATAAAATTTGTGTGATGGAAATAAGTATATGTGATAAAAGTGTTTATAATGAGGAAACTTACTTCCGAATTATAATGAATCTGAAACTTTGTTTACGACAAATTCATGGAATATAATGAAATATATTTTTTCACAAATCAGGCACAATTCAGATTAAGCCAACCTGCAATATAGTTCACGACAACTGCAATTGGATTAGACGAAACACTACCGTTATGCAAATCACTACTGGTGTTTTTATCCATTAAGAATTTCAAAGCCGCATTGACAAATGTAAGGCAGTTGTTGTTTGTGACGTTGTAGTTGGAGCCACTAAACTCTGGTCTCTTTAAAAATTTTTCAAATGCTTCTTTAGTGCGAGTATTTTCACCCTTGTACGTCTTCTTCTCCGGAAGGGAGTTTTTATATTCACCCTATAAGAGATAAACAATTAGATTATTTCCAATATTCAATCCGAGTTTAAGCCCCATTATTACCTGATCTCTGATCTTCACTCCATTTGAACCGTAGGCGTACTCTTTTCCATAAACCACCACGGAAAAGCGATGACATGAAAACTTATATTCATATTCATAAACATAAATATCATTAGCCATTTTGGAACAAACGTGGTGAAAAAAGATAAACAAGCACTTTTCGACTCAAAAATTTCTTTTACAATTGCTCTTCTTTTCACTCTCTCTCACAATGAATTATTGTTTTGATCGTACCTAAGATTCTCAAACTTTATTCTTAATCTAAAGTATAATAATTTGTGTTACAAGTTTTTTTTTACCATTTCCAGGATAAAAAACGGCTTTACGTAAAACCTTGGAAAAAACAAAAAATAGGACATTCCCGATACAATAAAATTGTCACTTGTGACGTCAATTTACAACTTTGCATATAATGAGTTGTTAATAAATACGTAAATTTGTCGTCAAAAGTCTTGGTATAATAAGAAAAAGGTAGAACATTCCCGACAAACAACAGTGTAGAATTGTCGCGGAGATACGTAATTTTGACGTCACCATCAGCTATTTATAAACCATTAATTCTGAGCAAAGCTGATGGTGACGTCAAAATGACGTATCTCCGCGACAATTCTACACTGTTGTTTGTCGGGAATGTTCTACCAGTAAAAAGTCAATTTACCATGGTCAAAAGTGACGATGTCATTTGACAGTGTGTAATGTTTTACCAGTAAGGGGTGGGTCGTTTTCCCATGACGTAGTCGTATAACATACTTTTTTTGCAATCCTCTTCAAAATATATGAAAATTTTATTTTAATGCAACCACAGTTGCATAACCAGACCTAGATCAACCAAAAGTTCAATTTAGGCGAAAATGGATCCCTAATTTATGACACAGACAAAATTATTCGTAAATGATTATTTTCTTTTTTTACAAGGTAAAAAATAACAATGTTTTCAAATATGAAAAACATCAAATATGAAAAACATCAAATATGAAAAACCTCAAATATGACAAACGTCAAATTAATGTTAATAGCTTACTTTGATACGAGTTGCAAAAATTTTTTAAACACATTTTATATAAGTGACTAGATTGATGTTATAGTTTTTAAATTCGAAATTTTTTAAATAAATACTTATAGCTGTTTTTTTAAAAAAAATTTTTAGTAATAACTAAATCCATCGCACACTTAGCGCTTTTTTACAAAATAAGTTGTCGGTACATTTAGGCGCATCCATCTGACTGTGCTTCGGGAATGTTAAATAAAGGGTCGAATTACCATGTGCACATTAAATATAAAATCTCTAATCTCGCATTGGGTTTGGAAAGCAGTGAAACAATAATAATCATTTTAAGTCTCAGAGAGAAACAGAAAACGAAGAAGAGAGAAAAATGAAGAATAATTACAGCCAAAAAAATAGTTTAACAATTGCTCTCACACAAACCAACTTACTTTAATTTTAATGTGTGTGAACTCTGAAATCGAAGATGAGCACTGAGTAACCAAAATCTCGGGTGTGATTAAATCACAATTTAAAATAATTTGTTTTGTAAACAACGACAAAATATATTTGAGATTATTTATAACATCACTTATTGTATTATATTCTACAATCACAGAAAATTTTGCAGTAAGTGTCCTTTAGCCTTTCGTTTTTTTTAAAATCATGTCGTAGACCAGAAGATTTGCCCATTCTGATCTAAGCAGTATGGTACATATTGGATCAAACAAAAAATGACGTCAACTGTAACACCAGCAAATTGTATGTAATTTTGTTATATTTCAGCTGATGGAAGCAATCAAGGTCTCTGGCCCTCACCGTTGTCCACACGCTTTCCATTCTTATGTGTGTCATATTGATTTCTTCAGCAGCCAACCCATTTCGACGACTGTGCTCTTCTCATAGTTCAGTCCATGGAGTTTTACTTCCATTATAGACTTCCAATAGACACTCTCGGAGTATATGGCATGGACTATGTTGGGTTCATTCTCTTTGGTCGCACTTATCATGTAGGTGTATATTGGAATTCTTAATCATAATAAAAAAAACAAAGCAATTTTATGGCCAAAAAACTTAGAAGAAAATGGGGTGGTTAGTATTTAGGGTCGTAAATCAATGGAGACCTTTTGCCGGTCCAACATTCGCTTACAAAATTTCATTAAAATCGGTGCAGTAGTTTCGAAATACGGCGTAGTCAAACACTGTGACACGAGAATTTTATATCTAAAGATATTAAATAGATTTGCAAATATTACAATATAAATGCAACTCGTTTATTCCATCTATCGGATATTTATTAAACAATCTTTTGATGGGGGTAGATAGGCAATCCGAAATATATCAAGTATTGTGGTTGCATTATCATAGTTGACCGCTTTGAAAGAGTTAAAATCCTTCTTTGGAAAAATGAGAAAATAGTATAAAAACACAAGGTAGGTCATGTTGAAGTACTCACAAACTCTCCACATTATTTAAGAACCACCAAACCAATGTCAAATACAAAAAAATTGTAATAAAATCCACATAAAGTAATGATGACTATAATAGAAGTCCTCTTTGTCCACCTCTGGATACTGATATTGACATAATGGAATAACTAATAGAGTTACAAATTCATGTAATATTTTCTGACATAGCGGGTTTTTAGGCTAATAAGAGTCAAACATGGACATGGAGCTGATCAACTCCCAGGTCCGAGTCCTTTCGACTATGATTTTTCTCAAAAATATCAACATAATTAATTTATAGAACAATCATCATTGCAAATTGATAATAATTTTTCGTGCCAAAATGACTAGATCCCAGGAAACCAATTTCAAAACTATGTATGGATAGTTTGTTAAGAATTTAATTTTCTTTATTTTAATATGGTTTGACTAAGATAAGTCGAGCCGTTTGGTAGCTACGTCGCGTAATAGCCTAAAAACCCGTTATGTAAGAACATATTATCTATAACTATGACTTTACTATATGTCCTATTGTGCCCATATTAACATCGACAATGCAAAATGAGCACAGTTTTCGATAGTCGTCATTACTTTTTTCATTTCAAAATTTTTTTATACTATTTCCTCATTTTTCGAAATCAGGCCTGCTATTTTTCATTTCATTTATTTATTTGCTTCAATAGAAACGACAATATGATGTGTTACATCAGTTAATGTTTAGTTGATATAGGTTCTTATAATTAGAGATATAAAATTAGAAATAAAACTACAAATGTTACTGATATTCATCATTCTATAAATTGAGGTAGCACATCAACATCATTGCAAATTTCTGGCAAGGAGATCCTCTACCGAATCTACATCAATTAGGTAGTTGTATAAAGATTTCATAAAAAGAACTAGCGAATTTTTGTTAATAGTAGGCGGTAATCTATTCCAAATGGTCAAACAGGAAAAATAAAAAGAACGGCGTTGACATTCCGTTCTGAAATAAGGCATTCTGAAATATTTGCCTCTATTTGTTCTTAAATTATAAGTTTGTGCTGTTTGACCATTTGTATTACCGCTCTGTACAAAAAATAACCGCATGACTCTATAAATATATAAATTTAAAAAAGGTAAGACATTCANTGAACGGCGTTGCTATGACATCACGATTCAAATTTTCGCAATTCTGGATATATTTCGGATTGTCTAACTAACCCTATCTAAAGATTGTTTATATAATGTCCCAAAATCGAGAAAAGGGAGTGCAAAATTGATTCAAGTATTTGTAAATCTGCTATGACATAAAGATGTAATCTGTGATGAGATATATTGCGTGTAAATTTGAAGAGCCAGCTTTTTTTGGTTCTAGAGTTATCAAGCATAAACACTAAACAGGTGCTATTATAGCTTTAATTGAAACTGTATATTGTTGTTTAAGGTTTTAATTCTGTTCAAATGGGTATTTTTTATTTTAAATTGGTCATTAAAAGTAACGGTTGAATTTAAGAACGATAAATATCGATTTACAGAGAATTGAGAGAATAAAGAGAGACTTTTTACGTAAAAGAGAATAATCACAATTTAAAGTCAGAGAGGGACGAACTATAGGTTATAGATTATTTATATATATATTTTATACAATTAATTTTAGTAGAGGAGTTTCACTTATTTAAAATTTTGAAAAAAAACGGTAAATAAAGCTGTTAAAATTTGTCTGTCTCTCTTCCTCTCTCGCTCTCGCTCGCACCCATAAGTGAAAATAGGGTGCGAGAAGTGCATCCCAGTATTGTATCCCTCTCGCACCTCGATATCACCACTTCCCCTTTTTCCACTTTTTCGGAAGTGGTGATAATTTGAATTTGAAATAATTTGACATTTAAATATTCGTTTTCCTCTTCATCAAATACGAAAATATTTCAACGGATAAATACACACATGCTACTTAGGTGTGTGCGCGTACTTTTTAGTTTAAAAAATTTACTAGATTGTGGTGTTACGTTGCGGCACAAAAAATTAAAAATTCGATAATTATTATTATTGCGGCAATAGATAAGGGAAATACAATAGTATAGTAAAGCTTATTTTTGTGCTAGTGAATAAAAATTAATATTTACTTTTTTATATCTGTGTGCTAAAAATTCCATTGATGAATTATGGATTCCCATTGAATCGAATATAAAATGCAGTGATAATAAGAAATATGATATAAATATTAAAGTGCCAAATCACAAATCGAGTTGAAATGCTTATTGGCCTTTTGCGTGTTATTTATTTTTGATGATGTCACAAAAAAGTCCAATTTGAATAGTAAGCAAGTATGTTAAAAGTAGTGTTTAAAGTGCCGCGAAATGGTAATGATAAGATAAGAGCTAGTGATAGATCATAGTGTTTGTAATTGTGTTTTTATCAGTGTGTATTATGTAAAAAAATGGCCTATAATAAGATGCCGGTTCAGTTTTTTAATGGTTTTAAAGTGGTTCGTGGTAGTAGTGTTAATAAAAGAGCATTTTTGCTCGATCTAAGGTTATTTCTCATCGTCTGGACCACCGCAACTTTATTAGTAGTGCACGGATTTAACTTGGAGAATCGATTGCCAATCATCAAGCGAGGATTAGAGGGATCTTACTTTGGATATTCAGTAGCACAACACGTTATTGACTTGGGAGATGGCTCAAGTCCAGAAAAATGGTACAGTATCTCTATTTCTATTTCGGAATGTTTTTGTTTTTGAATAAATGTTTTTTGTAGAGGCCAAAATATGCTAATCCGCTCCTCACCTGCTTTTGGTGTTTACAAAAGCGTATAATATATTAGTCGATTATACAACTAATTTTAATTTCAATAAGTAGGTGTAATCTTCCGTATCTAATGCTGATATTATAAGAATATTAAAATAGAATATTATTTTAATTAGAGAGTGAAAACGTGTATCCATTTTAAATCAAATTATTTCTATTTGAATAAATTTGTTGTTTTTTTAAAAGAAAAATAGAATTCTATTATATCATTGAAAGAAATTTTACGATTATTGTAATATTCAGAGGCTACTATTAATAAATCACTAATAAACTGAAAAGCAAATGATCAATGAAAGATTAATAAAATCGTCAGTAACCTAAGTTGAAAATGACATTTGTTAGTTATAATTAGTGTCTAAAATACAGTCTTATAAAACTAGGAATTATTAAACAAACGAACATATTTTAAAAGTTATTTATACAACAAGGTCAATAAGATAATGCTTATCGACCGTGTTTAATACAAAATTTTATGCATTTTGAAATAAATTAACACAAAAATAAAAATTAACAACATAAAATCAAATTTAATTTTTTGTCTCCCTCACATTGTTTCCTTTCCCTTTCTAATTCTAAAAAAAATGGAGAAAGCAATATCTTGTGTCTCTTACTTTCACATAAAACATATATGTTAACGGATTGTTTAAATTTTAATCCACCGAAAACAGTTGATTTAGTTCTAATTTGTACTAATTTAAATTTAAACCATCCCATAAAACAGTCAGAAACATACACATACATACCTAGTGCTATAAAAAAGACTTTAACAGAACAAATTTTAGTGTCATACTATCGATTTTATGTAACTAAAATGTATACAATATAAATAACTCTAGTGTTATTTTGTTGTTTGAATGTGAAAAATATAACAATTTATAACAAGTATCAAATTGATTTCTATTATATCACGAGTGGGAAAAACTTACAATGTTATGATGTTTTAATTTACGAAAAAACAATTATAATTCACTTATCGCAAAGTTGGCTCTCTGATTTCAAAAAGTTTTTCTTTTAACACTAATGTGTAAAAGAAACATTTCTTTCATGTTTGAATTGAATTGGTAGATTTTAAACCATATGTTTTATTTATGTACAAAAATAAGTAATCTAAATGAAGTAAATGACAATGGAATTTGAAGTTTTGGTTCAGTTAATAAATAAACAATTATCTTCAAAGTTTATAAGACAATTTCAGAAATTTAAGATGTGTTTTAAAATGGATTTTGTGTTGTTTTAAGTCTTTGCAATCCCTAAGTGCAATAAAATACGAATTTGTGTGATTCTGCTGGGGTTTGGAGCAGTTACTCAATACCTTTGTTGATTGGCGGTCATCACCTTGTAAAATCACAGTAATTTAATTACTCTCCATCAAATGGCATTACTATTGGAAAACCAGTTTTTCGATCGTCTTCAATTTTGTTTGTACAATTTTCTGTGTGTGTCTCTTCCAATCCGAGTTGTTGTCCAAGTCCGCTGGAGATTGGCGGCAAAAGGTAAATCAGTGTGAGAGGAGAGAGAGAGAAGAAACACAACAAAAGCACTAATGGTTTGGGTGTGTTGTAAAATCTGTTTACATTCAATGATCTTTTTCGGATTCTGAGTAAAGAACAATGTGGTACCTTTGGCCGGTTTTTTGTACCTGTTTAATTTGGGTAAGCAACTAATGGATATTTGCATCTGTGCATAAATCATCCCGAGTCCTTGAGATTTTCTCGGCGCAGGTAGTTCTTCTTCTTGGCTTTTAACGGGAATCATCTTTCAGCTGTTGCTTTTGTAGCTTCTGATCTTTTTGTTCTTGTTCTTGGCACCCATACCAAGATCTACTCAGATCTCTTGGACTGAACTGGACTGGCAAACGTGAGATAATGTAAAAAGTTGGCTCGTTTTTATTATCATTGATCTTTGTTTCCAAGGCTCCAGTTATTGGAAGACTGCTTAAGTTTTTCTTTGATTAAAACCGGCGGCGCCGGTATTGGTTTTACTGTATTATCTTTATTAGTTGATAATTTTTCCTATTACGCAAGAAAGAGATTTTGCGATACGAAATTGTATCTGTTCTGTGTACTTGTGACAATTTTTTTAAACTGCACTGATTTTAAAAACAATTCTTGCACAACCCAAAATTTCATAAATCTTTTAAAAGTAAAACGTTTTTATAATAATTCACTTCAAAGTCACATGGTATACATCTTGAATGGGTTATGTAACTTAAAATTTACACATTTTATATTAGGTCTTTTAACACTACACGTAGTTATCTATCATTATCACAAATTAATATAGTTATTAGGTAAAACTGAGAAACCGTTTTATGAAAATCTATGTATTTAAGGAATCAAATAAATCCAATTTTTATATTGTAAAAATTTGACAAATCCTGCTTCTCCTCGTAACGTCATTACGTAGACTGATTGCCTGATCGAAGTGTAATTGTTATCCTTATTGTGGACGTAGCGTTCTTTACCTATTAACGTAAACATTTGCCTATCTATTCTAGTTTAATCTAATCTAATCTTATCATTGAAATTTTCCTTTCTGATAATATACTAACTTTGTTCACCCACTTCATTTTATTAGACAGAACATAAGGCCAAATTTGAGGTCAACTCTGATACCGCTTCTTGATCAGTATAGATTAATTGCTTCTTGATCCTGGCCTCAAATACAGATCAAGTGATTGGTTTTAGCGGTGACATTACCCCTTTATATTGCTATTGATTATGTAAACAAAGCATAAAATAAATTTATAATCGGTTTTATCATTTTTTTCAAATATTTTGCAATGCATTTGCCCTTTCATTCGCCGTTTTTCTCGATGTTGATGTTGATCGGAAATCTTTAATGCTTCCTGAAAAGAGGTTTAATCAATTTAGTCAAAAGTTCTGTGTGTTGTCGTGTAAATTAAATGCGGACAGCTGATTATAATTTATTATCGGCTAAGAAAAGACAATTTAATAAGCGCACTCCAGCGCGATGAAGAATAAAAATTCAACTTGAGCAAATTCATTGAATGCAGAGTGCAGTCGGAAAGTAAGCGCCATAATTAATGCCATATGAGAAGCGTTCGTCACAATATAGATTTAGCGAGAAATCCTTCTTATTACATTTTGATTACAGTCGACCCTCGATAATTTGAACCTCCAAGGGACCCATAAAATACTTTCAATTATCAAGTATCAGTAGGACAAAATTGTATGGATTTTGTTGAAAATATCAAGAGATTTTGTAGACTTCGGGAGAGATTAGAATTATGGAGAGTCGACTGTTTAAAAAATGATATTAATATATCAATGTTTTATTTGAATATAATCGAATGGAATACAACCAATTTCACCTTTTCACTCTTATCAGTAATTTATACTTTGATTTGGACTTTGGAGGCAAAAAAATAAAGACAAGTAATGAAATTATAATGCGTAAAAAATCAACTTAATTTATAATTCAGCAAATTCAATGAATTTTTTAATTTTTTTGTGTTAATACGTTCAAAACGTATAAAATTTTGTATAACACAGGGTGGATAAGCATGATTAAACACACGCCGTCTTTAAAACATTCGCACGTGTTTGAAAAAACTAAAGTTTTTGATAATGCTTCATCTTTTCGACATTGCTGTAGTTAATTAGTATTAATTTCTTTCGTTCTTTTTCATTCTTTTTCCAATAGTAATTAATTAGAAATGAACTTTCGTAATTTCTTTTCCATACCATCAGAACCAAAATCAGATAGAAGATTTAATCTGCTAAGGAATGTGATAAATGTGTCCCTGAAAAGGGCATTGCCCTTGAAATGATTACACTGAGAAGAGGTCAATCCCTCGTTTCTTGACACTGAGAGTGTGGGTTCGGCTCATGTCCCTTTTCCCGCGTAAATTCTGTCGTTCGTCGCACTCTTTGTCGGAGAATCAAATCAGTCAGTCACACATCGCACCAGAAAAGCAAACAGCAGCCCGCCGCCGTCTCCTTCCTCGTTCTTCCCCATCATCATAACTTCTTGATGGTTTATCAGGGCATTGGTTTGTGTATGCAGTTTATTTGTTTGTTTGCTCAAAAGGAAGAATTTTTTATGTTTATTTGCTTTTGCATCACAACAAACGGAACGAAATGCCATCGCCTGATGATGGTTTTGTTGACTCTAGTCAATGTGCTAGAGTTTCGGATTCCATTTTCACGAAAATGTACTGTTTTCTTGTTTTCGGTTCGAAACTAGGAAGATTTCTATTTCATTTTCAATATGTTGTTACTTTCAATTAGAAAAATATGCCTGAATATTTTTATTTGTAAAAGAAAAACTTATTTATTTTATTCTATAACAGATAAATATAAGGTCAACCGTTTTAATAGGTCTTTTTTGTACATAATTCGCGATATAAGATCTTGTAAAATCTTTAGCGTTTTTTTTTAAATACATATTACTAATTGAATTTCTTTTATTTTATCTCTTTGTTACACGTTAAAAAACCAATTGATATTTCTATTCTAGTACTTTTTCATTATTATTAAGGTGTCACCTCCCCGGGTCAGATTTTTATAAAATCGATCAAATTCATTTGAGTTACATCCTGAATTGGTTTATCATAGTAATTGATGGTTTAAATACTAACTGAACATATTCGGGAAGTTCATCTGATACCTCTTTTAAAATCTAAACAATTGTTTTTGTGCGAAAAGTCTACAATATCTAAAAGAGGATATATTTCCAAGTAACAAAAGAAAATACACTTCTATCATAAGCTAATTTAAGAAAAGAAACAAGAATAAAAAATTGTTATGTTGGATAGAGAATAAAAATAATAGTTATTTATACAACTAGATCAATAAGATATGGCATTATAAAACACTAGGGTTATTTAAAGTCACGAGCGTAACGAGTGTTTTAATGAACGTCCGTGTGTTTAATAATGCTTATTGACCGTTTTTTATACAAAATTTTATGCATTTTTAAGTAAATTACCACAAAAATTTTAAAAAGTCATCGTTTGTGAAAATTCAAATTTAAAATTTAGTTTAGCCTGGACACACGTTCGGTGTGAAATAGAAAGTATGGTATCTTGTGTCCGTCGCTTACACATGATCGCAAATATTTGTAACAAGATTTCCCCCGTAAAATTTACGGGTAGAATTCGATACTATATCCATAGTAGCCCCTTGCTATTATACTTCCCATTAATTCAAAAGTGTTTTATTTTAAAGCAATATTAAGTACATTCCATTTAAATCAAAACAATTGTTGAATTCTGTCCTCAAAGTAACCCAGATCCCGTAGAGAGGTGTTTGTTTTCGGATTCACTTAAACATCCTCACCAGAAAACGAATGATATGTTCGGTAGAATTATATGTTTAATCATTCAAAAGTTATGTAATTAATCACTATTATGTATAAGAAAAATGTTATAAAAATATGTTTTATAAATAAATATGTAAAAAATACATAAATAATTAAAACGTGAGCCTGATACAATACAAATGTAAAGATTCAACATAAAATACAAAAAATTAATTTAGAGTTGCAAACTCTTGATTCCCTCTTTGCGGACGTTTTCTAAAAAGGTTAAGGTCTGTTGCATCTCGCTTTCTCTTCATTTGTTAGAATGAGAAGAGACAATTGTAACGTCATATATATTGTATCCGTCACGGACGGCGAATGTCTCGTCTTTCCATTTTCTTGTTGTTAGAATGAGAAGAGAAGAGAGAATTTGACGTCATATAGCTACATATTTAGGACATCCGAAAGGAACATTTCGACCGGCCCAAAGTGACGGCCTTTGTGACGTAAATTCTCTTGCTTTAATATAGGGATAGTTCATACAGTCATCGGATATTGGTGTTTTATTTAATGATAAAATATTCAAATATTTACCTGTTAAATCATCCACTAATACAGTTAAACCATGCACCAAGAAACTAACTTCCATATAAATTTGATGGATTTCGTTCACGGAGGTCACACTTTAATAATCTTCTTTTTGCAGTATCTTAATGAAAGAAGCTCTTGAATATTCTGTTTTGATACTGTGATACAGTTTTTTCAATAGAATAATAGTTAACTCACTTTTGAAATTTTGCTATCTGATATCCGGAACAATTTAAAGTGGTTTATGATTGATGACACACATTTTACTCGGTACATTTTTAAAATACAATGTTTACTTGTCATCGTTACCTTGATAACTACGAATGACAACTCTGATGAATACCTTAGTTTTGAAATACATTAAAGTTTACGTCATTATTTGCTAAATATTGAATTAATTTTTTTTACAATTAATTATAAAACGAAACAAAATATCTCTACATTGTTTAAGGTATATGTTTAAATTAAAAAGGATTATATAAATTGATAAAAATTCTTCGGAACCCAAAACAAAACTTTATTCTTTATACATTTTCTTAATTAAACGAAAAACAAAGGAGTAATTTAGAGACCATAAGATGGGTTTTTCATGATTATGGTCTGTCGCCTTTGGTGGCACGCAGCAGAGCACAATCAACAATAAACTACCCTTTATTTGGGCCCTGTTATTTGGATTCCAGACACTGGAACAAGGCTTTGATCCCAAAAAGGCAATAAAATCGTCGAAAACTCCCAAATTTTGGAATCCATAATTGGCTTTATTATGTTTAACGATTATTGGACCGCAGTGAGGAGACAAACCCACATCTCTGATATTATCGGATGAATTATGGCTTGAATTGGGGTGTCTTTATTTCTCCGGAGAGGGTTTATGGAAATTTAAAGGGTCTTTGTTTCTCTTCCAAACAGCCGATTTCACGCCTCTCATTAACTCGATATTCGATCGACTCAAGGATCTGGCATTTGTTTTTTTCTTTTCAAGCCCAGGCACGCTCTGGTTTGTGGGATTTATGGGGACGTCGCGACGTCGACTGTGGTCGTTTAATGACAAATGTGTGTTTTCTTGAGGATAGGAAGCGAACACCTGGAGGAAGAAACGGGTTTCTCTCTATTGACATTCCCAAAGGATTGCTTGGAGAGAAACTTCGCCGGGTGATTTAACATTGTTTTTTCTTTCGGTATTTTTATAAGAATTGAACGCCGCTGGAAAATTAATTAGTTTAGGACTGTTTACATAATTTATGGCACCCACATTTATGTTTAGATAATACCATAAAATTATTTTGAATATATGGATGGATGTTGTGGATTGTTTTTATTTATTTTCAAAATATTAGAGTTACTATTATAAAAATATTATTTTATTAATGATATTATTTATTCTCAAAATGGTATTATTGATTTAAAAGAAATATGTAAAAGAAATACTCTTATAAAAACTCGGGTTTTTCAAATTTGATCATTTTCTTTTTAAAAAAATAATTTTCAACGCCTTTTAACCATAAGGTTGTAAGATTCGTGATTTGAAACCATCCTAATGAGGCAAAAAAGTTTCTTTACCGTATCAATTCTCGCCGCAATCCAATTGACACTGATATTTAAAACCTTTTATGCAGTTTTGTAGCATGAAATTGATATAATGACACTAAAATTTGTTCTGTTAAAGCACAAGTGCTTTAAAGAATTCTTTAACTGTATTTGTGATGATTTCACATCATAAAGGAAAATTTAAATTTAAATATAACGTTTCCTTTAAAATGCACATATCTTCTTCTCTTTCTTAATGAAGAGCAAGAGATGATATTTCGTTTTTGTAAGTAAATGAAACAAAGTTATGGCTTTCTCCATTTTTCCGTGAAATTAGAAAAATATACCAAAAGAAACAACGGGAGGGAGCGAAATATATTTTAAAATTTAATATAAAAAACAATTTTTGTTTTAATTTTAGTATTATTTTATTTTAAAAAGCATCTAATTTGATATAAAACACGAAGCATTACTAAAAACACGCGCCATTTTTAAATCACTCGCTACGCTCGTGACTAGTTTTAATATTGCTCTATCTTATCGACCTAATGGTATAAATAACTATTTTGAAGTTACAATGAAGATAAGCCAATATTGCACAATTGTTTTAGGACCTTAGAGATGGAATTAGTAAAATTATTGAGAATATATAGCTGCAAATGTACGAATTAGTTTTTGAAAATTTTATTCAAAGAATTTGACCAAAACCAATTATATTGCGATATAATAAAATCAATTTTAAAATGGGAAATTTTTCTCTTAAATATGAAATAAATAGTTATTTATTTCTTGTTAAAAATATCTGAATTTTTGTTACTCTTTATTGGAAAACCCTACTAGTATATTATCCGTTAATTTATTAAAATCCAATCCTAATCGTTTTGTTCTTGTTCCATAAATACTTTCAGCTATAGTTTTACAGTAACAATTTAAATACTAATCTTCATGCTTTAAGTTTTAAAATTGATAAACGTTATTGAAAACAAAAAATACTAAATTAAATATTTAACCTTAAAAAATACAATTTTCTTAGAAATTAATCAACATTATTTTCTTAAAATATTTTATATCAAAATTCTGACATCATGTCTAATATATTTGGCGGTCACGCATTCCAAATCGTGTCTACAATCAGTAATGTGTTTATTTTTTACCAATTACGTAATTGTTTTCTGTTTCACATGCTTAATTGTTTTCTTTTTCGTATATTCTTCTCTCATCCCCCCCTCCTTAACTTTTTTTGTTGCTTTGCCAAAAGTTTAAAATGTCAACTTTGGAGCATAAATGTCGTCACTATTGGAGTTTATAAATAAAAATCATAGAAATACATAAATGGAAAAGTAGACAGATGTCCCTAATACAATGGGCAATCTATTGGGCTCGAAACTAATTTCGGCAAATGACCTATTTAAAAGTGTGACCAAATGGCCCTGTGTTTATGTCTCTTTGTCATGTTAATAGTGAAATTTTGACACTTTCGTTTAACGAGACCATTAAGAGAGGCTCAGCTGGCGAAGAGGACCAACCCACATTGTCAACAATGCGGCCCTGGACAGTGGACAGATGGAGTGTAATGTAGGTGATTTTTTAGGGAGAGACACCAAGCTGTGATTTGGACAGCGAACGGTAAAATCCATTTAAATGGATTAAAGTCATGATGACTTAATTAGAGTCACGATTCCGTTGGGCTTTACCAACTATTCCACTTTGGAGCTGGTTTAAATTAAATTGATGGTGTTTGAACAGTTGCTCCTCATCGGTCATAAATTTTGGGAGTTAAATTCGAAATGAGACACCAATTAAAATTAATTTATGGGTCTTTAGTTAAGTATTCTCATAATTATATTTTACACCATTGGTGAATAATATTAATAAAAATAGATCATTTATAATTTCTTAATTTATATAATATTAGTTATTGGTTTGTGGGCGAATAATCCGTTCGGGGGCTATAGCCTTTATTCACCTATATAATATGTGAATAAGATAATTGCCCAGCACGAAAACGTATAAACAAATGTATAGTGGACAACCATACGCCCCTACTCGTATATAGCCCTAGCTCTCCCTTCCTACCACAATTGCTGGCCCTATTGATAGGATAAAAGTGTTTATTAGGCCCGCACATTAGGCAGTATAGACCTAACTACTTTTTAGGAGACATTCAATGTTAGTAATTTGGCCAGTTAGCATGAATTAAATCAGTGAGTGATGGTTAAGGGAAGAGGTTGGTAAGGTAAATATTCCNGGCCCTATTGATAGGATAAAAGTGTTTATTAGGCCCGCACATTAGGCAGTATAGACCTAACTACTTTTTAGGAGACATTCAATGTTAGTAATTTGGCCAGTTAGCATGAATTAAATCAGTGAGTGATGGTTAAGGGAAGAGGTTGGTAAGGTAAATATTCCATTTAAATTTATATAATAGAAAATTAAAATTACTTCAAAATCAAGAATTTTGGGATAGATATATGTATGTATTTTTAAATATTCTATTGATTTTGTATTATTGTTTGCACGTGTGATTTGTATGAAAGTCAGACTGAAATAAACCTGAATAAAGCGTTTTAGGTTAACAGTTATGCATTCTAATTTATTACGGTCCAAAACTTACAAAATAATTAATTATATACAGTGTGAATTGAGGTTATA
>JXOV01001285.1:437-37914 GCA_001014945.1 Clogmia albipunctata
GTGCTTCTAAAAATTTTCTTTATCTACGGTAATTTTCTTAATTGAATTAAAAATCTGGGCATTACAGGGTTAAGATAAAATTCAATATACTTAGTAATTGATATACAGAAAATATTGATGTCAATTTACAATAATATTGAAATGGATTATGAAATTGTAGATATTTCTAAAATCTGAGTAGTATTCTAGTAATACAAGCTCTAATTCTAGACCTAAGGAATATTACCAAAAGTAATAATAGACCAAAAAGTAATGACGGTTTCTGATTGTTTGTTATTACAGAATTGAGTGGATTGGATGGCATTGTAAGTTTAGAAATAAATGCGAAATAGTTGTATTCCGTGTGTTTCAATTGAGTTGAGTCGTAAATAAAGCGGGCGATGTCGTCCAGAAGAGGCCAATAAGTCTTGACTTGATAATCAGTTGTGGAGCTGGTCGAGGAAGTGTGTCATTAGCGTAAATTGGCTGGTGGAAGAAGATCTTGAGTGTTATCAGGAGAGGCGATCATCAGCAGACGACGACGTCGCTTTGTCCGGCACGAATTTAGTCCAATTAAGGGTCGTTTACCAAATAAATCTCTTTCCATATGGAATTGCTGGCTTACAAACATATTTCACTGTTTCGGCTTAAATTATTATTTTGATACATTAATATTAATATATTTGTTTATCCGAGGCGACTGCTGGTGTGATGTCAGCCAAATAGGTTTTGGCCAGCCTTATCTGGTAGCTCTGGAAATGGGTTTTCAATTGGATAATCGCTCTCTCATTCTTCTCCATCCCCCTCGAGCAGCCAAATTGCACCGAGAAGACCACATCTGGAATTCTTTTAAATTAAACGCGGCCTCTGACAGTGTCACTTTTCCATTGTGGGTCGGTCAGCACCACCAGCACAGCATCTCATCATCATCAGGAATAATGGAGCACAAACGACAGAGAATGGAAGACGCTCACTAATCGAATTGATCCAATTGGAAATCTTTAATCACAACAATCGTGTCAAAGAGCAGCAGACACAAAAAGTACATCCAACCGAGAGAGCGGAAATCTTTCAAATCATTTCAAATTAAGATCACGAGTCTGAAGAACCACTGCCAATTTGTCCCCTAATTGAGGCATTAACGACGGAAAAGAGTTCAAATTAATTGTCACTTGTTCCAGTTTCATTGTTCACTTAGACCAGTTGCACAATGGTAAGTATTAAATATTCCAATCGAAGTAATATCGATTAGTTTAACATTATTTAACACTAGGACTTTTAATAAATAAAATGAAATGGTCATATAAGTTTTAAAAGCACTTGAAATAAATGTAAAATAATTCAAATGACATTCATTTCATTATTTTTTGAACCGCTAACACCTTCGTCATAAGAATAATCATTAAACCAGTATCAATATTTATAGAAATATTTGAAGATTTATCCAAATAAATAGAAGTTCTATACTAATTAGTGCGGATTCCTACAGTTTGTGGTCTGCAACGGTTATTATAGAAAATTAATTATCTTTTTAATTTGCATATCTTAGAGTTGTTAATCACGTATTTTAATTGTAATCCATTGATTTCTTTACGGCTTATTATAATGATTCTAAAGTTTTACTAGGAGAAGTCTTTATGTGCATCGTGTCGCTCTGTTGGAAGAAGGGCCAATTAGTGGTGAGCGGTAGAATCAAGAGATTGAATGACAAATCAATGAACTATGGATCTCGATTGAATTGACGATCATCAATCTGTGAATGGCTGCCATTTCTGTCTAGATAAATATTTTGACTTGGTCCAACACCACCGGTTGGACAGCAGTGGCCTTTGTTGTGTGGTTTATTGGCTAAGAGATGGACAACGGCAGCAACAGCAGCATCAGTTCAGAGATCGAAGCATTAAGTGGCTTCTTTTCTTCGATTTAATTTAATCACCAAAAATCCACGGTCGCCCATTCAGATCCCAGATAACAGATGGATGAATCAATAATGCTGTGTGGATTCCTTGGGGGTTTCTTCTTCGGCCCAAAGATCGCTGTGTGGTTTAATTAAAACACTCAACACAAGAAGTGGTTGTCGCACAGCCTAATTTGCATACCGATCGAAACAAATTGACTTGAATAACAAAAATACGGGAGGAATGTTTTTATAAATTTGAGGCAATAAAATAATTCTTCCAGATTACGATTAGTCTTCTGGTCTTTCTTCTTCAGTGTCTCCTCTCTGTGTGATGGACCCATCAAAGTAACAGAAAACGAGAGGCCCATTATCAATTTGACGGAAAAGATAAATGCATTGAGGCCTGGGTTTCGGATTAGTTGGTTCTGTTTGAAAAACATTTGGACGTGGAACCGATCTCGCTTGTCAACACGCCCGATCCCAATCCAGAATCAATTGATCCAGCTGAGATCGACACCTGTGGGAAACGACAAATGCGAGGGTGGACAATTCAATTCAATTTGAATAAATTTCATTTGAAGATAATACTTTATATTATATTCTTGATAAGGAATTATTGTTGGTTCTTTAAAAAGAACGATTGTATTCATTACCTTTGTTCCTAATTGGTTTGTTATCAATAGTCTTATCACAAAATTTAAAAATGAAAGTATCTAATGGAAGCATTACTAAATATATTATCTATACGTATACAAGACTTTTTTACAAATAACAATAAACTTGATTACAAAATTACTTTCGGAAAATGTCTTTACATAGAAGCCACAATAACATAGCTGAACATGAAATTTATAGTAAATATCGTCTTTAAAAAATTTATTACAAATTGAATACAAATTTTAAAAAGCCACTTCTTTTTCGACGACACAACAACCGTTACCAGTCTGGGTTAAGATCAATTCGTTTCTATGCGATTTATCAAAGCTTTGAAAACCTGTTTAAATCGAACAAATAGTATTGACGATACTAGTTGTTGAGCTGGGGTTATTATTTTTTAGTAAATGTAATTACACAAATATTAATCTCAAAATGTTGTTAGTGAAAACAAGTAATAAATTTCGAGAGAAAAATATTACTGTCAGATCAGGGCTCGAACCTGGACCGATTGAGTTGAATTTACGCTTTAACCAACTGCGATATCCCGCCCACAAAAGTCAATAGTGCTAAACCCTGTCGAAAAACAACATAAAGAAATAATAATATTAAAATTATATTTGTACACAAAACCAATACTAAAGCAAATAAATGGAATTAAATTAAAAATTTGGAAAAACTCAAATTTTAAGATGGTTCACTATATAATCTCAAAACTGCCATTATTTTATTGATGACACATCTTTCGGATCCTGTTTAAAACGTATTTTAAAGAAAAAAATTCCATTTTAAATTTAATTCACTTGTCAAATTGAGTGAATACATTTAAAACAAACGGTAAGGTTACGCAGTCAGATGCAGTAAAACAGTCAGCTTTGTATGAATTTAGCATGTTGTGCTTCTAGCTGGCGCAGCACAACTATTTATAGGTAATTCATTTATTGATTGATTGAAAATTGTAAACTGAAAATATCTTAACTGTCTTTATTCTATATTCATGATTATGTAATTTACATAACAATTCGAATAAGAAGCAATGTCTAATATCGTTATCTAATATGTATTTAATAAAAGCAATTTTTCTAGAGATACCTTTTAATGTTCTTGAAAAATTTAATTCCCATACTGACCATGAAAATGTTGCAATTTTAGTTTAATCAAATTATTTGTTCAGCGAGTCGTTTATTGGTTGCCCAATTGTATAGAGTCACAATATTTAACCTTAAATAAATTAGACACTTTATCAAATAAACATCATCGGAGTTGATCTATAAGTCAATTAGTCATTAATTCAATTCAGAATGCTGCTGTGGTCAAGATTGGGCTTGAAGTTCTCTTGCAAGAATACTGAGATCGGTCCAGAGACGTCGTCATCAGATGCTGGGTAGTGGGACTTTTATTTATACATGCAATTGATCAAATTCAACTGATGCCAATGGATGCGGGAGCCACGCTCTAATTGAGTTAAGTAAACATCAAGACAATGCTAATAGCGAGCTAATAAGGATGACACTTTGACATCGGTCGATTATTAAATTTCTGGAATCAAAGGTTCATTTCCTTATTAATGTACTCTGGAGCAATTGCGTCTTCAAAACATTTAGTCATGCAGAAATATGAATGAAATTTTTAAAAAATTAATTCAAATTGTCAAAATAAAACCAAAAACAAACTGAAATAAAATTATTGCTAACGATATAGTAATTGTTTAAAAATATCATTAGGCGCTTTATGTCGGGATAGGATAAAAGTATTTATTAGACCCGCTATTCGACACCGCACACTATTGCAGTATAGATCAGGACACTGAATTTTAATGTTAGTTAGATGTAAAATTATTTCTAACTATTCAAATCATGAGGTTGTGTTGTGAGGGGGTTTTCTACAGATCAAAAAATATATTATGATAAAACAAATCGTTTATCTAGAAAACTAGGTTTTCGGCAACTATGTGATTTGATACTTACATTTCAAAATGTAACAAAATTTTCGGCTAGAAAAAAATATTACTTATTCAATTATATCGAAAAAAATCTAATCCGGCTCATAGTCAAATGCTAAAGCGCTCGACAAACTCCTCGGGGGGCATGATGTCGAATCCTGGGAGGATTGGGTCCTTTTTCAACCAGTCTTTGTTGATTAATAATACACCGAAAACCAATAGTCAATGGAAAGTCAGAACCTGTTGGTTTAATTTCCTTCAGTAGAAGGATTAATCTTTAGATCCAAGAACTTGCAATGGTAGATCTAGGTACATAGGTATTTCATTTTACAAAAAATTAATAAAAAATGGTTTAATCGACGCGTTTTCATTTCGCGGAACAATAAACAAGAAAAGTTGAAAAGGGACATACGTATATTAAAAAAGCAAAATATATACCAATGTTTCATCGATATTGATGAAATTAACATTAATCTGTCGTATTTGCTTTTGATTCTACATAGAAATCGATTATACTCGTATTAGACGGATCAATCCTCCCCACCTATTGTATGAATGGGCAGTTTTAGCCGGTAAAAATCCGACATTCGTTTTGGAGACACGGGTCTCAACGGATCTTGGTTATCGTCTTTGTGCGATGGATCCCGTGCTTCCCTCAGGACCCTGTGAAGATCTCTGTCCTACTTCAGCGCATTCTGAGACAAAAAAAAACTCGTATTAGAATTGATCTTCGCCGTGTTTAAGTGCTTCTCCAAACAATCTTCTTTGTGAGCCTATACAAGAAACTAATTTAAGATTTTATATCCTAATCAGATTGTTTATAACATACATAGTAGTTTTTCCTTAATTTTTAAAGTAATACTTGCTACAATTGTGATTTTACAGAAATCTACTGTTTAATAATGTTTTTCTTTTAGACCTAATTAAATAGCCTTAAATTGCTGTTATTGATTTTCATGTATCGATAAGGTCTAATAGAAATGCAAAAAATATCAAAGTTGGTTAGAATAACCTTTTAAATGACTAGATTTGAATTATCAATTATTTATTATATAAATTAATTTTTATGATTGCACCTTTTTTTTTATTTGCATAATAAACATACCGTCCCAAGTTTTTTTTTATTATTAAATTCCTAAACTTAAACTTTAACAATCATAAAATCGTGTTAGGATATAATTGTTGTAATCATCAAATTAATTTAAACGTTGAATTTGTTGAGCATATGTTACAATTGTAGCCTCCCACACCATTTGAGAAAAGCCATTACCACTAATTATATTGACACGCATACTGGTGGCCAAAAAAACTTAACAAGAGAACCGTATTCATCTATACATCTTCTTTAGACTGTGTTCCTATAAGTAATAACAATAAATTTATTAGCGCAATTTACGACGAGATGGCTTCAAGTTGACCTATGATGATTGACTCATCAGGGATGAGCGTTCACAGTCGCACAGGGTGCAATAAATGAAGGTGTGAAAAATTGGACAAACTTATGGCGGTAATAAATGTCTCATAATTAGTGATGTGATCATAATAATAAATTTATTGGAGTCTGGATCGATTATTAAACTCATCCAGCCGTTTTACCGGCCGCCAGATCCATTGTTTTGGGCGGGAATTTTTATTGGTCCGATTTGTTGTTTGGAATCATACAAAAAAAACAAGAAATTGAAAAAAGCCAGTTGGTTTTTGAGGCAAACAATCAAATGCCGCTTTTCCAGTCGCTTGGCCAAGGCGTATTGTTGACTTTTGCACACAATTTTAAACGCTTTTCAATAGAGTTAATTCGAGTGATTATTGTTCTAGCCAGTTTTCGATTGACTGATCGCGAATAATTTGATCGATCGATGAATTTGTTTCAGTAGACTGCGTTTAAATGCGTTTTCTTTGGAATTATTTGTGTTTTGTTTGTACTTGAAACACATGAAACAGAGATGCAGAAATGAACCCCTGCCTGGACCATGATTGTCCATCTCCAGATTGTTGAGCGTAGTTTTTAAAACACACCAGCGCACACAGGAAAATAGTTGTAAATTTTGGGATTGGATCCGCTTGGCAGGGGTGTTCGATTGTCATCGATTCTGAACAAGAGAAAAGAGGACAATTCCAGTCGAAATGAGTCCTAAATGTGTGTTTATTAGACAATAAGTCGGTTTTGTTGTTGGCTAAATGATGCAAAAAGCAACCTACTGTAAAACTGGCCCATTGAATTTGTTATTCATGGAATTCGTCACCAGTTAAAAGATCGATCTCTTCATTTAGAGTCCTGTCAGGGGGCAGAGAATGTTAAGAATTTTGTAGATTTTCAAATTATTGCATATATTTTGTTCTGTCCATTCTAAAAAGACAATTGGTCAAAGCTGAGGGGAGTAGCATGTGCCAATAATGATCGTTACTGATCAAAGTGGAAAAAATAAAAGAGAACACATGTCAACTGTGATTCATTATTTGGAGAACGTCTCAATAAAAACACCTTCTTTGCGCGACGATCGTTTGATCTTTTGATCGCTAACAGGAAGCCAAAATGAATCTGGTTTTGCACCTTGTCTCCAGTTGCAGAAAGAAGCCATTGTCGTCTAAAGAACATAAATGTCGCCAACACCCATATCCGTGCTCTTCATTGTCAAATCACGTTCCTCTCTGTTCAATATTTTCGGTGACAAATAATTAGATTAAGGCGATATTTTGGATTCTTTCTAAAGGATTATTATTCAAATATTTATATTGTCATTTATATGGATTAAATTCGGATCGGCATGAACTGTGGTTCCCGAAAACAAAATATTTATCAAACAAATTGCCGCCGAGGCTGTGTGCAAAAATGGATTTATAAAGCAGTTTTGTTTTTGCAATATTTCGGTTTTGTTGTTTCCGTTTTTATTCCCTCTCGCAGCAACGCTGCCACCGTTTTGCAATTACTCAAATTGGCGAGAAGCACGTCCAGAGCTCTGGTGCCATTTTAATTATTTTTGTTTAACAATCATTGCGAATGCCCAACTGCAGCAAATATTGTCACTTCATTATCGTCGTCAACAGAAACAACTTTTAATTGGCGAGGAAGCTGGAAAATGGACAGAAAATACGGTAAAGTCTTTGTTCCCAAAAAGGGAATCTGGTCAAAATGAGCTAAATTAGTGGATTTTATTGTATTTAATTTGATAGAGTCTTTTGAAGCAATTAAAATTTAAAAGACATCATTCGTTCGATTTTTAATTAATTATAAAATCTTTTTAAAAAGGTTAGTTAAAATAAATTTAGGTTAACCTTTCTCTTAAGATTTAATAAAAAAAATAATCTTTTTTTATATTTTGCAAGAAGTGGCTCATTTTTTGGGCTATATTATCTCATAACATAATTGGAGTGGCTTCAAACAGATTTAAGATAGATTTGCTATTAATAATAAATTTGTTCTAGAAAATTTGTACCTGATTAATTGATAAATAATAATTTTGATTTAGTCCATCATCTTCTCAAAACTGTAGAAACTAAAAGAGAAGAAAAATTGTTGTATGAGATAAAAATAATATATTAATTTTCGATTAAAAAAGGCTACATGCGATTATGTATTTTTCTGTCAATTTATTTAAAATTTCATATAGCCTTGTATAAAATACAGTTGATATGCATTATTAAACCCACGTACCTATTTTAAAACACTCGCTAAGCTCGTAAATAAACTTATATGTATAATAATGCCTTAATTTTTTTTATCTAATTGTATAATAACTTTTTTCTGAATAATATTTGAAAAGACATGCAAATAATAATTTCTTTTCTCTCTCTCCAATAATTAGTGAAACGCAAGGGAAATCATCGATCATGATTTTCCGAAGCAAATGAATTTCTCTGGTGCTAATACCATATTCTCTATTGTCTCTCAATTGAAAAGAACAACCGAATAGAATAGTAGAGAGACTGTGGTGTCACTTACAAGAACTCTACGCCTGGAATGTTTCAGGAATCTCCTTGCTGCAAGTTTTCGTCAGTTTTGTCCACTCAGGACCATTCCAAAAATTGTGCAGTTTTATTGCTGGGCATTTCATGGATTTATTGGCGTTATAAATTTCCACAAAGCTCCTACAGTGCCTCTGACTACTTCCCAGAACCTAGGTTTTGTCCCGAAATCAACTGAAACGAATTCTTTTGACTGGTTTTTCTCTGTCCGTAAAACTGTATGTAAATAGATCATAAACCTATAATTTGTTTAGATCTGTCGAAACAAAGTTCCTATTCAAGAGAGTGGAAATGGGAAAATGGGCGAGACGAGACTCCTTTGGCGTTGGACCCAACCTCAACGGAACGGTTATTGCTTGTTTTGGGTCACTTGACTGAAGGCCATCAGCCACCAAACCACAATTTACATGCTTGTGGAACTCCACCAAATGTCCTTGCCTGGCACTCAATTTGCTTGACCACCTTGGGCTCACCACCGAGTGTCCTTACATTTAATATCGTCACGAGGAGTTAGGATTTCTTTAATGAATTGGTTTTCCAGTTTACCAAATTGGCGACAAACTGCTTTTGTATCAGTTTATCCAAAGGACAATACAATAGAGCAAATTGTGCAAAAATAGCCAACATGCAAGTAATACAATCCATTCATATTGAACGGATTTTAATTTGCAATTAAATCATTTATTAAATTAAATAAATTTGCATAAGAATTGATTTGCACAACACTAATGATATTTCTTGTGAAAGTTTATTTAAAAAATATGTGACTGTTATTAAATCTTTTTTATAACTTGTTTTGTATAATATATTGAATTAAAATAGGTAATTGTACCTATATTTCATATTGTGAAGTTGTAATAATTCACTTAAGGTTATTCTTGAGCTGATTTCCTTATTTATTTAAATTTATAGGATGCCCATCTATCAAAAGTAACATCAACAGTGGTCACAACGACGTCACAGTGTACAAGAAATACCGAAATTCCTCGGGAGACACTCATACATCATTTTGGTGTCACAACTACGATTGTTTGCTGCCAGAATAATGCACCACAGGTGGATTCAAGAAATAATATTGAAACATTCGGGGAATGTTTGTTTAAAGGTTTTCTTCTATCGGAGTGGGAATGAAGAGATTGATCGGTTCTGTTACGAGTATATTCAAAAATGGACATAACGGTCGAGCTGAAGAAACAGCAGCAATAGCAGAAGTGATCTTTAACGGGAAAAGTCACCTCTCAATCATGTTCCAATTTGCAATCAGAAAACAGCTACCAAGAATTTGTTTGCCATTTATAAACAAATTTCCCATTGTCTGGTGCTTGTGCTTCTGTGGAAGAGAGAGATGTGAAGTCTCGTGTGTTGTCCAATCCAAGATCGATCGATCGTTGCTTGTGGATGGGTTATTGTTGTTATTTTGATCGATCGGATTTGGATACGCTCAACAAATCGGCCCCTTTGTTGGATGCCTTTAAAATGGCGGATTTCTGTCGATATTTTCATTTCCAAGAAAGAGACTCAATACAAAGTGTTTTTATTTAATTACAAATCCCGTTCAATTGCCCCTTTACCACCGCAGACTATTATAATTTGTAGATCACCTTCAAAGATCAACAAAAGAGCGCTTTTGTCAATTTGATTTGGATCTATTTAAGCCAGGGCTAATTCTTCTGCTCCTGATCGACCTCACTTGAAACTCGGCAATTCATTCCGATCGGTATCATGCCAGAGATCCCACTCTCCAACAACGCATTGTCCTTTCACACATTGCCATTATCCAAGTAAACCTTTTCTTGTCGCACAATACAGGAATTAAATTCTAAACAACTGTCTACACAGCGATTGTTGCAAAATATAAAATAGCCCGAGATCATTACCGCAAATTCACTCAAGTGCTTCAGGGGTTTTTCGGCATTAAAACGATGTTCGCCCAAAGTGAGCCAGATTTAAATTAATCCACTCTTTGGATGAGGAGCTATCAGCCACTTGAGGTGACACATGAACACATTCACGAAGCTATACAGTTAGGACGATTAAATAGTTTATTATCATCAATAGGAAAGGGGTTATGAATTCATTCTAATATTAACAATTTAAGCAGCAATATTTTTGTTGGACTAGGAATTAGTTTAAAAACCTAAATACAATTGCTTAATACTCAAGCTACTAGAAAGTAAAACCAGTCAAAACGGACTTCATAACCAAGAAGCACAAAATTTGTTATTTCAATCCAATTCATTTGTAAATATTAAATTATGTTTTCACAACTTGTATAATGATATTTTGGTGCAATTTTTTTATGGAAATCTTTTTTAAATATAATACCGAGACAATTATATTAAGGTATCTTTGAATTTTCATACGAATTTCACTTCTAGATAAATGAAAAAAGTACTGCAGAATCCCGTTTATCCTAGCTCCGGTTATCTAGCGTTCGGGGTTATCTGAGGCAATCTCAATTGCAGACTCCATATTATCCGAGGTTTAATACGGAATCCTTCAAATGATACTGATAGTACTGCAAAAATTACGATTATACGAAGTACCTCATCCCACACTTTACCCTGGATAAACGGGGTCCTATTGTATTAAATTTAAGTATCAATGCGAAAAAGGAAAATAATATTAAACTGAAACCATTGAAGAATGAAGAAACTATTGTTTCGACATAGGATTAACACTTGGAATGTTCAACATGAAAGTTTACACCTTGACTGGGTAAGGGTACTAAGTTGGTACCCCACAAGACCACACAAGCGGACCAATAAAATGATAATATAGTAAATAAAACAATAGACAAATTTTACTTAAATTAATGGCTTGTACGAAAAAAATTGAAATGTTCGTTTTTACAAGCTAAGTGAATCAATAGAGAAGTTAAAACAGACATAATTTTAATAAAAACTGATTCATTAAATTAAAATTTTCAATGACCAATTATTTACCCAGTTATTAATATTACAATATTTATCTCTAATTTTAATTCAGTATTTTAATTTTTGATTGTATTTGTGCAAAATTCTATTTAAATAGAAGTATGATCATTGTTTTAAATTAATTCAATTGTTTAAATTGTTCACATTTGTCATATTCAATGAATTGATTCCCAATTTATTTAAAACAAATTTCATTTATACAAATATTAACAATGAAAACCAATATTATTTGACAAAAGCGATTGCAATAATTTTAAAATGAAACCGGTTTTGTGGCGGGAATATTCGTATATTTTGGATATAAATAAGTCAAAATGTTTTTAAAAAAATAATAAACCAATTATGAAATTTAATTTATTTATTACTCTTGCAAATAGTAGTTGAAACCAAAGCCGCTCAACCTTAGCTAATTGTTAAGTTCGTTGAAACACAAAAAATCTTTATAAATTAAATAAATAACCTGCATCAAAATAAAAATAAATTACCTTTAATGATCATATCATATTATGTGCCATTGTAGACGAACGATTTCAATAAAAGGTGAATTTTAATTCAATTATTAACTGGACCTGAAATATAATATTACCCAGAAAANATTAAGTTAGCGTTGGTTGAAATACAAAAAATCTTTATAAATTAAATAAATAACCTGCANAATATTCGTATATTTTGGATATAAATAAGTCAAAATGTTTTTAAAAAAATAATAAACCAATTATGAAATTTAATTTATTTATTACTCTTGCAAATAGTAGTTGAAACCAAAGCCGCTCAACCTTAGCTAATTGTTAAGTTCGTTGAAACACAAAAAATCTTTATAAATTAAATAAATAACCTGCATCAAAATAAAAATAAATTACCTTTAATGATCATATCATATTATGTGCCATTGTAGACGAACGATTTCAATAAAAGGTGAATTTTAATTCAATTATTAACTGGACCTGAAATATAATATTACCCAGAAAAATGGAGAAATCAGTTTTACATTTATACTATAAAAAGTACCTGAAACCGAAACTACAGAAAATCCAAAAAAGTCTATAAAAAATAAAAGACTCAAAATTAAGCACATAACATATTTATATTTAACAGAATTGATTTATCTAAGATATTTACAAAAATTAGAACTAATAAACTAATCAAGCGTATATCACATCAGTTCCGATTGAGAAAGGCATCAATCTAGGTTTCTCCTCCAATCCACTTTATCAACTGCTGGCTGCGGGTTTGAAGATGGGCGAGTGGTGTGGGGATGTCGTCTGGTCAAATCTTGAGACTGGAGGTGAGATCGTTCCCGTTGGACTGGCTCGCATGTGATTTTGGAAGTTTTGTGTCGCTTGGAGGTGTTGGGCGTGTTGCTGGAGCAATTGTTGATACTGGAGCCTCTGATAAAACTCCGCTGGGGGCATTGTGGATTGCATTTGTTGGTTGAGAAGCGGGTGGAAGGGCAGCATTTGTGGTTTAGGAGCCATAGCAGGGGCGTAGGGTGCGTAACGACTGTACATCGAAGCAAGAAGAGCTGGAGCCTGACTGGGATGGTGGTGGTACATGAACTGGCTTAACTGCGGATGATACCCAGCAGCAGCGGCAAGAGTAGGGAACATAGGAGCAACAAGAGATCGCTTGAAAGCAGCTAATCGACTCCTCGAAGCGGCAGTGCTCCTTCTTCTCAACTTGCCGGTTGATCCGCCGATGAAGACGTCCTCTGCCGACGGGTCGAGCATCCAGTAGTTGCCCTTGCCCGGATCGTCGTAGTGTCGCGGCACCTTCACGAAGCACTTGTTCAGGCTGAGGTTGTGGCGGATGGAGTTCTGCCAGCCCTGCTTGTTGTCCCGGTAGTACGGAAAGTTCTTCATGATGTACTCGTAAATTCCATTCAGAGTCAATCGTTTCTCCTCGCTCTGTCTGATCGCCATCATGATCAGAGCGTTGTAGGAATATGGGGGCTTTTCATTGCCCTTTGACTTTTCACCGTCCTTTTTCTCTCCATCATCGTTATTTGAATCTTTAATTGATTCATCGTTTGTTTCTGATTTTGAGTCTTCGAGGTTAAATTCTTCCGCCGTTCCGGTTACATCTAATTCGGACTCTGTATCGGACACTCCATGCTCCTCAGAGGACACTGGTGAGGCACACAAGGGAGGTGAGACACTGTTTGAGGAGGGTGTGTAGTTGTTTTCCACTGTTTCAGGCAAAAGGGAGCTGATCGAGAAGCTGGACTTAAGAGGCGCTCGAGCGGCTAGTCCAAAAACTGTTTGCGGATTCATTGTCACAATTCGGTCCATAATCACCATTATATCATTTATTGTAAGTCACTGGCACTGTCAGTTTTTGTCAAATGTTTTAAAATTGTTGTCTAAACTGTTCTTAATCACTTTTTATCAATTTCTTTAATTGTACAATTTTTTTCACTCAAGAAGAGCACGTCTGTCTTTCTCAAAGTCTCGATATTCAATGATTTTATTTTTTTCCCAACCCAAAACTGGTTGCTGAGTTTCTGTCTGTTTATTGTACAACCGAAGCTCCGCCTCCAGTTGTGTCTCGCTCGCTCCTCTGTTGAAGGTAAATAAATTCACCCCGAATCGCCCCTATTTAGAGCCAACCGTGCCTCTTTTGTTGTCCTGTAAATAATAGTAAATAATTATTGGAATTTATATATAATATTTGGGTTGACGTTTACATATTTGCAAACTATCCGATAAATATTTTCCAAACCCTCCTGACAATGACGGATTTGATTTGGTTTATACACGTATTTATATTGGGATTTTGATTTGGAATTTTATATAGATTTTGAATTAAACTAACCGTTTTTATTTATTCTTTTAACACATACAGATTTAAGAAGCTAAACAATAGAATGTAATTTTAATTTAGTTATTAGGATATTTTCATTTGAGATCAATTTAAGTATTTAACTTTTTCTTACAATATAAAAATAATGTGGATATAAACTAAAGTAAAATATTTAACTCAACTTTTGTATTTTTAGTAAATAGTCAATAATAATTTCTTAAAGAATTTAACTAGATTCTAGCCTTAAAGCTGCTAATCGACTTAAATATTATTTTTTATTTCTTAAAGGTTATTTTACATTTTTACGTAACCTATTGATTGAAGATTTTATAATGTTTAATTTAAAGTGGGATTTTGATTTGAACGTTTCAATAAATTTTTGAATCAAACCTTTTTGAGATTTTAAACAATTTCTTACAATATTGGAATTTGATTGAATAATGGTCTTTTCTCAATTTAAAATTTTCTGATATTTTAACGAATGCAATATATAATATTGTGTGGACATCTTACCATTTACGCATTAGAATTGAATTGTAATTTTTTCGAGTTTATTATTTTATGACCTATTATAATTTGAATTTAGCTCTATTTAATATATTTTTCTTTTAATTTATTAATTTAGAACTTGAAACAAATTGAATAAAGACAAATTGAAAGACTTGTCATTCCTTATGTTGGTAGACAAATTTATAAAATTTGATTAATTATTCTTTTAGATATTGCAAAAAAGATATAAAATTATAAAAACCTAAAAACACTATTTTAATCATTGATATACAGTTGACTCTCGATAATTGTTGTTTGTTGTTTGAAATATCAAATGGTAATCATTTTGTAGGGNTTTCTTTATATTGGTAGACAATTTTATAAAATTTTGTTAATTATTCTTTTAGATATTGCAAAAAAGATATAAAATTATAAAAACCTAAAAACACTATTTTAATCATTGATATACAGTTGACTCTCGATAATTGTTGTTTGTTGTTTGAAATATCAAATGGTAATCATTTTGTAGGGAAGTCGTGATAACTTGGAATTATAGATCGGTTCGAATTATCGACGGTTTAAATTATCTAGAGTCGACTGTATTAATTTTTTCATTTCCCGTCATTATTATAAAATATTGAAATTTTAAACCACAATTTAGATGTAAAATTTGTTAGTATAATTGATTTTATTAGGTGGAAAATACTATATATACTAAAATACATATTTTTCTTAAATATGTTTTGTAAATTATTTTTGAATTGTATATTTTTCGGTTTATTTGTGTCTGTGAATTTTACCGTTCGTTTAATTAGGTAAAATTAATCAATACTTAAAGGTGTGTAGACTAAGTGATTCGGAAAAAACTTAAAATTTAAGATATTTTAAGAAATGATTCAAAATAGTTGTAAAGTAAAGAATGTATGTAAGTGAATAATTTCTACTTTTCTCTTTTTAATTAGCTGTAGGTATAAAAGTAATTCAACCAAAAGTAGTTATTCATCATTAACCGGAAACGGTATTTTTATCTTTTTTCGGAAAATAATAAATTATTGGATTTAAAATTAATTTTGTCTTGGGAAGAGAGAGTTCAATTTTCAACTTATGTGTCTAATTTTTAATTACAAAGCTTTGATATCATACTTTCATAGTTTCGAACCATTATTTTGAGATAAGACAAACCTATAAAATATCTGTGATGGTATACAAATATAGGTATTTGAAATAAATTATGGATATATTGAAGAATAAGTCTCGTCAAATACAACAAGAACAAGAAAGGGGACTCATAGTAATGGCACGTGATTTGTGTCTTATTCATAAATTCCTGGAAGAAAGGCTAAATGGAAGAGAGTGATTTGAAAATCAGAGCAAATTGAGTTTGTGACAATAAACCTTAGGGATAATGACAATAGATAATTAGAAAGTCAACTTTTTCGCAGCGGGGTGCCAGAATGAAGTTGGGAATTTACAGCCCTTTTATGGATGCCGCCATAAACAAACAAAAACAAGACAATTACCTGTGATTAGTAGGATATCTGCAGCCGTGTGCCTTTATGGCCAGGATTTACCTAAATATTGCCACAATTCTGTGAAATTTGTTTTATTAGTGTAAAACCCTTGCAAAATTGGATCATAAAATTAGTCGGTGAGAAATTGCCTGGTGTCTGTGCCTGACTGAATTGATTTTTCAGAGAAAGTTCTGAGCCGAAAATTTGGTCTTATATCTATCTTTTTTATCCCTCTCTCTCTGATTAATGATGGTCCGTGGAGCCGAGATCAAGATTGATCAATGCCCAGCGATAATAATTATGACGATGCGGGTCAATTAACTGATATTTTGTGGTTTCGATGGAAGACCTCCGCTATTTGGATGTCATTAATTTGGTAATTGGGTAAATAGATGACACTCTCTGGAGTGGCTCGAGGCCAAACAGTTAATCAATTACACACCAAAGGTCATGAGATGACTCTCCGCTACGCTACCCTGAGCTTCTCGGTTCTTTGTGTTTTTTTTCGGTTTTTGGTTTCTGAACTCATCTTTTGATTGGAACCACAATATTTGTAGTCTCTGTCCCATCAACACTGGAATGGACATGGGATACGGGCATTCCGATCTCCAGTGATCGAATTAAATAAATTGGAGTCCAAATATTGAATGAGGACTTTGATTGAATTTAGCACCAAAAACATTTGTCAATTGGTCCAGATTAATTGATCATTAATTGAATGGTGGCCAATGGAATCTGGTCAGTTTCATAGATTAGAACTAGTATTTTATTAAAAAGACATTTATTCCACTTTAGGGAGTTTATTTCGTTTTTTTATTAATTTGATTTTGGTATCAAAGAATTATTATTAGGTTTTGATTTTATTGTACATAAAAAACAATAAATTTTGGGCAATATTCCCCTTTATTTCATAATTTCTATAATTCGTACAGATTCTTACTCATTATTAGAAGTAAATTTTTGATTTTTAAGGAAAAAATCATAATAATTCCTACTGATTTTAATGCCGGCAAAAATATGAAGGGAAACTTATTATTGTTCTACAGATTATTCGAAAGTCATCTTCTGCAAAATCCAGGTGAGACTAAATGGAAAACCAACAATGTTTCTCCATCTCTATTCTAAATAATAAAAAGTCTGGAGTCACTGAGGTGGCAATTTGTTTTCTCATTTTTCACGCCCCTTTGTTAGCATATGCGCAAAAAGTCAATAGCCATTTTTGCAACACAAAGAGGCCAAACATCAAGAGGCTCTGAATAAACACAAGATACAATGATTGCAATCAGGGCTGTTTCTATGGCTATTTGCTGTTTTGATTTTGACTTTTCGGTTTTCCGAAATCGGATTAGAGATATGTTGGTCAGATCCAGAATCATGATGCGTTTATTTCAATATTTCCGACTCGTTATTTGGCTTATCTCCTTTGTGAGCCTCTCCAGATAATTGTTAATTTAACATCATCATCGGCCGACAGGTGGTAAAAAATGAGTCTTTGACGATTGGGTGTTAATGGTGTTCGCCTCCTCCAGTCTTCATCTCTTTATAGACACAAATAAAAATAAAACAGAAGCAGGCTTTGTTGTTTGACCCGGCCAGAATCGATCGATTTATTTGTAACCCAGTTGGGAGTCCTCCTCGCTCGCCAAGAAGACAACCAGCTGCCTCTCCAGACCCCATACAGTCGTTGTTATCAGGGATTCATTATTCGGTGCCGTCTTTATTAAGTGTCGATTCTTTGTGGACCTTTTGTCACCATCCAACCATTCCCTTTTGTTACTCAGGTGAAAACAACCGGCAAATATCTTAAACAATAGAAATCAAATCATCACTATTTGTGGTTCAATTTATTACCAGTTCTTCATTAGCAAAATATAATTTATCATATATTTGAATTGAAGTTTGCATTGAACGATAAATTTTCTTTGAATAAATTTCAATATTTGCTTATGTTTTTAACTCTTTAATATAAAAGTTTAATAGTTTATATAACTAGGTCGTTATGTCCGACTGTTGAATATTGTTTATTTAAGACTTTATGTATTTTTAAAAGTATTAACACACAAATCATATAGATATTTCTGTATAAAACTGTAGTTCTTTTTCCCACATTAAAATGTTTATTGTGACGAACCATCTCCAATTATATTATTAATTATAGTTATTTCCAAACGACTTCTAAAGAGGAATGTGTCAAGACTTTATTTTCATTATTCATCGCGTTAGAGTGCGCTTATTAAATTGTATTTAATCAGTCGTTTCCCAGACGCAAATAAATCAATATCAAACTGTCCGCGAGCTTAATTTACACAAACATATGTACACACACAGTTATTGTCTCTATTGGTTAAACCCGTTAAGGAACCTTTAAGATTTCAGATTGATGTGATCGAGAAAATAGGCGACTGAAGGAATTACGTATCCGGTCCAATTTCTTAACCATAAGTTTATACCTTGTCTTTAGTGTCAGTCCCCAAATTAGAGGGAGACTTAATGAACTACTATTTATATCACAGTCAATATACATATTTCGTTTTCGGTTTATAAGATTTAAATTAAAGGAAATATTTATAAAGGCTTCTTATTGCTTTTGAACGTCATTAACAGGACAGATGATATTAAATTTATGTTACAAAACTGCATAAAAATTATTTATATTATTGAGGCAATAGTTATGAAAAAAATATGATATTTTAAAATACTATATAAGTAATCTTGAAATTTTTATAAATATTCATGTAATGTAAGAAAGGTGTTTTAAAAATGTAAGCCTGATAATACTTCCATTCTCTTAACTTGGTATATCGAAACAAATAATTGTACTTTTTATATCAAATAACAATTTAATAAATAACAATATGGTAAATTAATAATGTACAAATGAAATGAAATCATATATTCTTTTCTATTGCATTAAGATGAATTTAAATAGTAATTAATTCAATAAGACTAATAATTATGAGCGACATAAAATCACTGAGACCGATAATCCGAGGCTATAAATAGCTTAATAACTTGTGAATGGGAGAAACATAAACATTGATGGCTATGGAGAGAGATCCATTAAATGGTAATTTGTTATACAGAAGACTGTTCCCTCTCTTTATCTCTAACAAATTATGTAAAATATGTTATCCCCCTTTGAATCGTTTTGTCAGATAAATCATAATTTCCTTCCTTCACAACGTTTTTTTTACTCTTTTGGGTTTTCGAACGGATGGATTCCCGTTCTGGTCGTCGTCGTCGTGAGGTAATTAATAACTTAATTAAGAGAGTCGAAATTCCGTGGGCTTTGCTTTGGCTTTGGATCAGCGGACCGGTTCACTCTCGCCAGCCATTTATTTTGACCGTCCTCACGCTGTAATCTTGGTTCCCAATTGACAAACAAGATTAGCCGCCTTTCAGAATTAAAATTAAGGCCCATGGATTGGACAAGACAAGCGGGCAAGACTAATCTCTTCCATTCGGTAGATTTCAAAAGCGAGACGCGACCAAATCACGATCCACAGCTACAGCCAAGCTTCAGTTGAAAAGAGTTATGACAAGAATTATTGAAATGAGAAAGCCATTAAAGGAGTCTCACCTGTGGATTAGACAAATTTGTTGGGACGTTTCAATTCATTTTGAGAGGTCTTAAATGCTGTTGTCTGTTCGTTTAATAAACAAATTTAAATGGTAATCAATAATTAATAATAGACTGGGTACATTCCTTCCGATTTCTCTCCTCTGATGGACCGCCAACTGGAATTCTATTTATCTTCCGAAACAATTACATTTTGTACTCATAACTAATTTCAAGAATAAAATGTATTTTCTTATTTGCTATTTTATATAGAAATATGTTATACTTAAAAAAATTAATTTTATTACTATGAATACCCAAAAACTATTTTGGTATGGATAAATAAAGTTTTATAACAATATATAAATGTTATACATTTCTTGTATAGAATATTGCAATATGATATAAATAAAAGAATAAATTAATTGATACCATTTTTATTTGATTTTCGAAATGCTTATATTTTTTCTTATTCTAGTTTGTAAAAGACGTCTTTTTTATGTATATCGATATCACGATTTTATAATGCACCGAATTGACCAACGTAGCTACTTTAAAATTTTCTTGTGACGATATTATCAAATCAAAACAATTAATGACAAAGCAGCCATTGACGTTTCATTTCCATTATAACCACAGATTACTATATCCTTATTGTTAATTACCATTGCTTAGTATTAAAATTTTAGAGGAATTTCTTTTTTAAAAAAAGTTTGACTTGTCCTAAACAAGGTACGTAAACCAAAGTATTCGTTTATAATTTTATAATCATTTTTTTCATGATAATTACAAAAATATGTACGGTATCCTCGACTATAAAGTATACTCGCCTTCAACTCAGTGTTTCATCCTTGTTCCACTTTTTAGGAAACATCATTACACACGTTTAGTATAAATAACTATTAGAGCATAATTGGTTTATATTTTAGGTTATATTAAAGTCTTAAGCTGTCCAATATGGCATTGAAATTGAATTTTATACTATACAAACAATTTAAATTTATTCAATAGCAAAAATATTTTTAAGTCTTGTCATTGTTTATTTAAATATAAATTTAATTTTAAATTGCATCAAAATAACAGATATGTGGAGTTCTTTTACCTGGCATCGGGTATTGAATATTTAATTGGAGTTCGATGAGGACGAATACTCCACTTCTGAATTCTGTTATGCGATAAATTGTCCATACATGGCCAGGAGTTCATCCATAATGAATTTGTGCGTGACGGAGGAATGAAAACGGTGGCATCCGCCAGAATCAGACCATTTAATATGCAAAATACCATAATTGCTTTTAAAATTATGGTCTTTTGATCGATCGAAACAACAAAAACAACAGCTGGCCAGTTCTCAATGAATTAAAACTTCCATCACGTATTTACAAACTGCAATTGGAAAATTACGTAAATTAAATGTAAATATTCCGCAATGAATAATTAATTGAGAGTTGGGCATTTTAAAATAGAGATTTTATGTCAAGTGTCTCGGTTTTATTACACAAAAAGGAATATTTAAACGATAATCATCAACTGAGTAAATTGAGATTGAATAAAAATAGCAACTTTAAACTTTCTTTAACTATTAAATGATTTGAAACTATACTAAATAATTTTTTAGTACTTTAAAGAGTTTTTCTTAGGGGTTTCGTAGAATTTGGTGAAATTTAGCTGCTGACCACATTTGCCTTTTATAATTTTAATGAGAGAAATCTTCCAAGCATATGTTTTCACTTAAGTCTGGCTAAAACTAAGGCTTTTGGCCCACAACCGGAACGTGTGTCGAATGGGATATCGGTTTTGCAGAACAGTGACCTTCACGAGACTCAATTCGATATACCAATAAACCAATAAATTTTACGATTTGTTGTCCAAGAGTCACCACCAACAGATAATGACGTTATGGCCAGAGCATAATCTCCTCCTCACCACCACAATTCTAAGGCCATATTCTTCGAAACCAGAAATTTGGTCGTTGAGGTTCTTTAACCTCTCTTAATTTGATTAAAAAGCAGTTAAAACTGTTGGTTTTCGTCATTTCAAGAAAGTCAAAGATAAACTTCTTCCCAAAAATTAGTTTCACATTGTTGAAAAGTTGTAAGAGGAATCTAGCACACATTGTCATTGTTAAATGAAGCTCTAATTTTTGTCATCTCCTGCTGAAAGGACTCATTATCATCTTATTATTAGGTTAACAATACTTGGAATAATTCGCCCCCTCTTTACGCAGGTGTGATCCTAATTTAAAAACGTTTCAAATCGCATTACCTTTATTGAAATTGCGACAATAGAGATCGCAATTCTGTACGTATTTATTTTTTGTTTGTTGAGTATTGAAGTGAAATAGATGTCAATTAACATGTGCTACGACACGTGTTAATTTGTTAACGAAAGCGATGATAAATAAGGGATTGATGTCTTTCGAATCGTTATGCAAAGTTGTGTGAATTCTTGTCGCCAATTAAGCACGGCATGAACCCGAATCAAAACAACTGCGACATCAAATCGTGTTTTATTTCACCCCCTGTCTCTCTCAGTCAACCCCTTTTAGTAGAGCGTGTAAACACTAAACAGAGGGATTTCATTTGCTACATTTTTATTGATGGACACAATAATTTAAATCGGGTAAAATCGGCGAAAAGATATTTAGTTAAAACAATCGTTAAAAATTATGATATAATTGTTACATAAAAAATACATGGAGTGACTAAAAAATGATACGATCTTGAGAAGGATTGGGATGGGATAAAAGTGTTTATTACTCCCGCCATTCAGCACCGCTCACTAGGGCAGTATAGGTCTAGACACTTATCAGTCAAATGTACAGTTTAAATTGCCAGCTAATTTTAGATTATACAATTCATATACAAAAATGTTGTGAGTGTGATTATACAATTCACATTTGATATTTTAATAATACTGACTAATTTCGCAAATATACATTTCCCGTACTCCATCCTAAATTTAGACACCTTATAAACAGTAAATGGTTTTGTGATATAACTAAACTAAAATGAAATACTTTTCAATATATGCATATAATTTTATTTCGACCTTTTTCCTAGCATAAAGAAAGCAAATGAAACCTATAGTGTTGCTGAAGACACGACCATTTGTAAATAATTGGACGATGTGTAAAAAACATGAAATCGGATTTAATGAGCATCGAGTGGTGTCAAACAGTTTCGTTGGGATATTATCGGATTACGCAGAGGGTGATTTGGAGAGGGTAATTGGACGCTAAACGTGCANTCCTAGCATAAAGAAAGCAAATGATACCTATAGTGTTGCCGAAGACACGACCATTTGTAAATAATTGGACGANAGACACTTATCAGTCAAATGTACAGTTTAAATTGCCAGCTAATTTTAGATTATACAATTCATATACAAAAATGTTGTGAGTGTGATTATACAATTCACATTTGATATTTTAATAATACTGACTAATTTCGCAAATATACATTTCCCGTACTCCATCCTAAATTTAGACACCTTATAAACAGTAAATGGTTTTGTGATATAACTAAACTAAAATGAAATACTTTTCAATATATGCATATAATTTTATTTCGACCTTTTTCCTAGCATAAAGAAAGCAAATGAAACCTATAGTGTTGCTGAAGACACGACCATTTGTAAATAATTGGACGATGTGTAAAAAACATGAAATCGGATTTAATGAGCATCGAGTGGTGTCAAACAGTTTCGTTGGGATATTATCGGATTACGCAGAGGGTGATTTGGAGAGGGTAATTGGACGCTAAACGTGCAATTAATTGACCAAAGACAGAGAATTGTGAATCGAAATAAGGGCAGAAGAATGGAAATCGCAATTAATTCGTTTATTCAAAATGTTTGCCATCAGTCGATAATCCGGTAATTTAAGAGGCCCACTCTGAATTGGCATTGCGGTTGTCACCTTTTCAGATCTAACCATCATCATCAGCATTTGAAACACACATTTGCTGCCCAATAACCGCTTAATTTATATGAAAATTAATTAAGTTTTTATTGAGAATCGGTTTTTGATCGATATAATTACCGAAAATTTCAAATGTCCAAAATAACAATGGCCATAAACTGGGGATACTTAACGACGCGACGGACCGAAACAAGTTCAAATGGGCCGCAGATTATTATTAGTCCAATCCGGCCAGACTTCTTTATGTTACATAGAGCAGTGTCCCAGTAGGAGCGATCCATTTATTGGTGGCGAATCCAAAGTGGTGCTCTTTTGTGTAAATTGTTCTCCGCGCTATCGTTGTTGCACCTGTCCCTCCTATCTATACAATAAAACCGTGTTATTTAATTGGCCCATTATCGCTGGCCTATGTCGTAAATCCGGGAATTATTAGGTGTCTCCGCTGACGCCAACAGTCAAAGGAATTTCCAGCCATTCATTCCTTTTTGGTATTTTAATAGCATTTTCTACATTTTTGAACATTTTACTGTAAAGGAAATATACTAAATATTTGAAAACATTTTTATTTAAGGGCTGAGATATATCGTTTTTTATTTTTTTGTTTATTTAATTTAATTATATATTTCCAGTCTTTATATTATATCTAACATTTTTTAAGTTAAACTAATCGCTTTTAGAACTAAATTCTTTATGTCTACATAAAATTATTGGCTCCTTACATCTAACTTAAACTAAGAATAAAATAGAAATAACTACTAATCTACTACTAATCTATTTTAAATCATTTAGGCCATGTTAGGAGGGTTTTTCAAGTTATATATTTTTTGCATATTCCTTAAATTAAAAATATTTTTTCACTCCTATATCGAAACATACGCTTTTCGTTATCCATTTGAGTTTCGTAATGTTTCATTTTATGGCACTCAGTGAAATTTTTGAATTTTTATTTCATTAGTGAAAAAAATGTCATAAACTATCCTACAAATTTGTCTCAAAGTTAAAATTTGGTCGCCATTGTTGCCCTTAAACTACACAAAATATAGGTCTCGGCTATGCCATAGGACCGTTATTACGTTTCTAATTAATTATCGTTTCCTGTTTTAAAATTTTAATGTTTACCGTTTCAACAGCTATCAGCATATAATTTGGATATTTTTGTTCGATAATATTGCTTTAAATAGAAATTTATTTTCCATAAATTAAAACAAACAAATGTTCCATGTTACAATAAAATAGGCATTATTACCCGTAACGGTAACAATTTAAGATTTTACTTGAAACATTTAGGAAACATGTAAATTTTTAAATTTTACATGTAAATAATGAAATTTAATGTGAAATTGTAAAAATTTCAGTGCTCATGAGTGGAGTGCAAAAACGTTATGTCCTGCTCGGGTGTAAAGTCCTGTTTTTATCTCGGAAACGATGTAACACTCGCCTTCGGCCCGAATGTTTCACATTTAAAAACAGTTGACTTTACACCCTTGAAACACAAATAATTATTATGCTATAACGGACTCTATTTGACCAGTTATCAGTCTATATTTGATTGTTATAACCGTTTGGATTGAAAAATGTGCAATTTATTGTTTAAAATAGTGCCAGAATTTTACTTTTAAAATAAATTAGTGACTTTTTTCACTAGTGAAATAAAAATTCAAAATTTTTAATAGTGCGAAAATGTGACGCAACATGAAACTCAAATCGATGTGAGGTAGTAAAACAGTTCCATATATTGTATAAGGGACAGTTATCTCCCATAGGATGTTTATCAAACAGTTTCATAGCAAAAATCTCTGAAATATGAGTAGATATAAAATAAAATATTGTGAATACTGATCAAGGTCAGACTGTGCATTATAAAACAATTACATCTCTAATATTAATGTTAAATAATATTTATAAAAAACGCCAGATGAAATAATCGTTTAGATTTATAGTTATTTCTTCACACATTTTGGATCAAAAGGCTCTCGTGTACAATAATAAATATTTTGTTTAGAAGGAACTGAAATTTGTTTGTTTCCAATCACATCTCCAATTTGCATCAATGTGGAGAATTTGTTTAATTTATTTACCGTTTTTCGTGAGATCCCACCGGCACAAATTGAGTATTGACGTAAACGAGAGATCAATTGATCTTAAATCAAAGTTTATAATCATGAAACACTTGATCGTATTTACAAAAACAACGCGGTGGGATATGAAAAATGTTTCATCTGCGTCCTACTGAGTGCGTTTATTGATATTGATAGGATAACGTAAATAAATATAATTGACGATCAATTGATCATTGATGTTTTAGACAAGGATTTCTTGTAAAGAGACAGGAAAGTATTCAAATGTTATTCTGGTTGGAATTGTGTCATTTTCTGGAGAAGGTCTTTCCAAAGGTTAACAATTTACTGCGAAGATCTCCTTGAATTGTGGTCCCATAATTAACCATGGTTTAAGAGAGGGCAATAATTCAACTAGGATTTTTGTCACATTTCTCAGTCTCACAGTTGGACAATGTGATACAGTTCTCTTTCTCCACATTTCACTTGACAGGAGCCATACGTCACGGGATTAGCGACTAAATGCCACCGATCTTCCACTATTTATTTGTTTCGTTTTCAACAATATTTTATTATGTTTCTACTTTCCCGCTTGATAGTCTATTGCGGTGATGACATGCTGCACATTGCACATAAACAATTTTCCAGAATTTGTGATCAACTTCTCGGCCCTCGTTTTTAAATTGAGGATAAACGTTTTGGAAATATATCAAGTGTTTTATACACGTAAATAGATATTTTATGGTTTCAATAAATTATAAAACTCATTCTGAGAATGGTTATTAGACTTTTAAATCATCATAGTGTCATTAAAATATTCCAAATTTGTGTAGAATAAATATATAGAGATTGAAACCATTTTTTTTTAAATTCTTAACTCAAAAAGCAATATGTATGCCATTTTTGTATTAATTTATTTAAAAGTTCGTACAATTTTTTATGCAACACGGTAAGCATTATTAAACATACGGCGGGTCTTCTTAAAAATACTCGCTATGCTCGTAACTTAAAAGAATAAAGCCTTATCTTATCGATCTAATTATATAAATAACTTGATCTCTTCCAACTGTTCTGTGTATAAATAATCTTCATATTTTGATTTTATAATGATTTTAACATTAATCAAATATACAAGTAATTATTGCTTGCTTTATTTCAAATTTTAATGATGATGATAAAAATCTAAAAAAAATTTTAAAATATTTGAAATTTTTTTAAAATAACTTGGTTTATATATAGCTTATAAAATAGACAGCAATTTAAATTAAACGTATCAAATGTTTTTATGCATTTTTGTTGCTTAATATTGATATTATGACACTCAATATTGCTCTGTCAATGTCGTTATTATAGCACAAGTACTTTTTCTTTATTATTAAAGTGTGACCTTGGGGCTTCTTTAAGGCACTCGCTTCGCTCGTGGCTTAAAGCAACCCTTGTTTTTAATAATGACTTATCTTATCGACCTTGTTGTATAAATAACTATAATTGTAATTTCCAGATTATATAAAAATGCAAAATATCTGAATCTTAATAATTACATTACAATTACAATTAATAATATTTTACAATTTCGAATCTCTTCTAGAAGGGCATACTGTGAGTCAAGTCCCAACGTTTAAGATGGCTTAGACGTGTGATGTCTATGGATGTCAGTAGAGGGCCTAAACTACTTTTAAATGGAGTAGTACAGGGAAAGCGAAAAAAAGTAGCCTGCGACGACGATGAATGGACTGCGACCAGGATGACCTGAGGGAGGTGCAAGTCGATAACAGGCAAGCCAAAGCAGCGAACAGGCCTGAATGGAAACGGGTTGTGGAGGAGGCCAAGGTTCATCGAGGACTATAGAGCCCGAGGAAGAAGATCTAAATCATAATGAATTTCTACTATTTAAAAAAAAAAAATAATAAAATACTCTTAATTACATGTACATCCTTTCAATTACACATTACTATATCATTGATTAGAATTTTGTTGATTTTTTAGTTAAAACTGTGGAAAATGTTTTCAATAACATTGTAATAAAAAAAATTAATTAAGAATTTATGTTGAAAATTTAACAAGCAATATCCAATTTGTAAATAATTAAAAATTCAACAACCTTTGTGAAATAATAACTAATATTATCCTTTTCAATTTTTAAAATTTTCTTTAATAAAGCAAATTTAATGGTTAGTAAGCAAATTGGATTACATATGATGAACAAAAAATGTGTTTATCTTTTATAAATAAGATGTCTCACAGATAAATCATTTGTCTTTGGCGCGGCTTGGTTTGAAATCCAATCTGGACCCATATCAAAATGGTTTCGGTACAGTGATTGGTTAGGCATTTAAGGCGTTTTGCTGAATATATAATTTCATATGATTTTCGTCCAATTTATTGAGCCTTCAAAATATTGTACCTCATTTAGTGAAACAATCCCCGAGCCTCGATTTTCCATAACGATTCGGGTTAGTTCGCGTGACTAATTTTGACAAACACAAAAAACAAGTCTCTGGGTATGATTTTGTTTGAAATTCGAAACCGCAACTAAAAAAAAACACAGGAGAATATTAATCGAAATAATTAATGAGAAAATGAGTTATTTAATCATTTCAGAGGAGTGGTATTAGAGATGAGGAAGAGGGCAAAAAAGTTGAATCAAAATTAAGCATTTAAGACGCTTTTAATTTTCGCCAAATGGCAATAAATAGAGAGTTCCATTCCAGTTTCCGAGCTGCTGCTGCTGCTGCCTCAGATGTAAAATGAGATGTTCTTTTGACAGCGGACACCAACAATAACAACAAATGACGATGATCGGTTGTCGACAACTCTGAATTGCCAATTCCACATCCTCACACACAAAAAAACAGCCCGAAAAGAGAGACTCTAGCATTTGGAGCGGTCTTCTTTCAAGTCTATTTGGCCGCCGACCACAAGTCACCGAATCTGTCTCTATTCAAAGGCCAGGAAATTATTAGGGACACAAAAAGACGATTGGTACAGAGAATGAGTTTAAAGAAAAAAGAGAGAAAGAAGAAAAAAACTGTCAGCATGTTATGAACAAATTTTACGCCCAAAACAAAACAATTTTTAAAAATTGGCCACAACCGATCTTCGGATGACTGTTTTGGATTGGTTTCAAAGGGTCTAATGCCGCAATTTGAGTAAATCGTCTTATTTATCGAAGAATAATATGATTGACATTCTTTATGTTATAATTTCTAATATCTTAATCATGTTAATGGGTAATAGGACTTTTGTAGAAATAAATACTTAATTTTGTATTGGAGATTTGAAGTTTAGGTTTTAAGATTGATTGTTTTGTCTAGGAGGCTTATGGCCAATCGGAATTATCTAACATAAATGATATTTTATTTATGAATTATAATGTGTGATATGGATGTATGTATTAAAATTGTTGGAAATAATAAAAAAATACTTTTTATTAATTACTTTCAAAATTAGACAATTTTCCATTTTTTTAATAACTTTTGTTAGAGATCATTTTTAATATTTCAACTGGAACGGCAACAGAAGACCTCCATCAGCGATTTTCTCAATTATGGTGGTAATGTTCAAGTGTTTAATTGAATGCTGCCTTATCTAGACGCCTTCCTTGACTGTCCTGATTTTTCTACAAAATAAACAAATTGTCGCTGTTGTATAACAGTATCATTAAGTGGATGCAGATGGTTTTAAATCAAAGGGTCTCTTGTTAACATATTTTTCATAATTTATGGCAAAGGCATAAAATATTTACCAACATTCTAATAAATATGGCCTAATTTTATTTCAAGTACTGTACCACTTAAGAGTGTTCCATAGTTGGGTGGTCGTCGAGATCCATTAGACGGATATCACCTGTACTGATCTTGATCCCTTTTCTAAACCAGATCACATCAATATTTGGTTCATCCTTTTCGGAGGTTTTGAGCAACAAAAGAAACTTTTTAGTAACAAAAGACTTAGTCATTTGTTGTGAACAAAATACGATATTCTTTTTGCAACCAGTTCTGGATGGATTTATATAAATTTGCAACATTAATAACTGCGACCAGCTATTGTGAAAACATTTGGCCACAAAAGAGCATTCCAATAAAGTGTAAAATATCCACTTGATTGCGTTCCTTTTGTGATCGATTTAGCACATCTGCAAAATCTAGTTTTATAACGTGTAAAAATATTATTTTACTACTGAAATGAATGAAATTCTATCAGGATCCTTGCTCTTTTTTAGTCTACTAAAGGATTCTCTTCGTTTATCGAAAAATCGACAAGGGTTGATTAGGGTTGAATTAAAGGAAGAATAAAAGTACGATCGAAAATAAGACCAATTTTCCCAATCGTCGGCAAAGACCAAAAGAAATCAAAGACTTGTCTCGATCGCCGCTGATACAAAAGAGAGCTCTGATAACAAAGAGGCGTCCAAGACGAAACTGGCTTCCGTATTTCGGATTCTCAAGAACACCATAGGGGTGGTGGACGTTTATTTTGGCTGGAGGCAATAATTGAGATGTCAACAGAGGAAATTAATTGCGCCTCTGGACCGCATTCGGCCAAAGATCAGAAACACGACTCTCTCGTCGCAGAGACAGACTTCAAAGGCGCCTCCTCCTCCACCAATGCACTGCTGTGTGTGGACAGAGAAAGAGAGATAATGGAGGCGGTTCAGGTGAATTTCGATCCACAATTGAGATCTGGACAAGTCAAACTATTATGCATTGTTATTAAACACACGAGAATAGGTCGAGTTAAATTATTGGCTTTCTTTACAAAAGATCAGCCATTATTTCATTTGTATTTTAGGTCAACAATTGTGATCGGAATTTTCGGTTTTTTATTCCTCTCTGTTATGTAATTGCCTAAGTAAAAAGAGAAAAGTGAACAGTTGATGTTTCCGTTTTCAAGAAATATTAAAATTGTCTATACATTATGAATTTTTCTTTCAACTTTGTGGTCATTTTAATAGAACTTTTTTTAGTCACACAGAATCTAGAATTATATAAGATTTATCTTAAACTTCTTCATTATTCGAAAAAGATAAAAAAGGTTATGATATAGTTCAATTGTTTAAAGTTATATGTATCATTATCTGAGAAATTTTCATTTGTGCTACAAGGCAAGGGAATGAAATCAGTCTTTTCAAATATATTATGTAATAAGAGTAATATATATTGTCAAAGCCACGTCTCAGAATCGATAAATCCTCCGTTGGTACTAGCAAAACAGCTTTTTGAGGACGGATTTGATTCTAAAGCTGTTTGGATTGCAGAATGGGATAGAAAAATTTTTCAATCTCTATTTTTTTAATTTGGTAAAACCAACATCAAGTCTAACGGGGTAGGGGACCTGGTTTAGTTTAAATCGTCTTGGTACTGACCACGGAAGATTTTCTTATGAATAAATGGGGTTTCAATAATAATGCATCCTGCCAATGTGAAGCGATTCAACAAACAATGGAACACATATGAGCAGAATGTCCTGAACTAAGATATACAAGTGAACTTCAAGACATCGAAACCTCCAAAATGATGCCATCAAATGGTTGATCGCTCTGGATTATTGATTAAGAAAACACTAAATTGTTGTGCTCATACACTTATAATACTAATGCTCATATGTTAATACATGAAAATAAAATAAAAAGCCAAAACTTATAAATATGATTATATTTTATAAAGACGTATTTTATTTTGATGTAAGGTAATCATATTTAATAATATTCATTTATGTTTATTTAAAACATTAAATTTATCATAAATTAAATTGAAATTTTCTTCTTAATTTTCGTGACATAATAGTTTTTGTCCTACATGTCTAAAGTTTAAATTCAATCGTTTTATACCAGAGAAAGACATAATTTTTATTGTACACGAAACCTATAATAATTTAAAAAAATTAAAAAATGCAATCACTTTCATTGTATTGTAATCGCACATTATCATACTTATTATCTAAATCATTCTTATAAGAACCCTCAAGAAGGGGAAGTGGGTCTGGTCTGGGAACCGAGTCAATTAACGTATTTGTAGCTTTATCCTCTGCCTATAAAACATAAATATTTTCGAGGAACGACAACACTTGGCCGGAGACAAATCCAAGGGATTAGAGACATGACATTAAACATATGCCGGATTAGGGGATCGGTTTCAGATTGGAGTGTTCCCTTCTTCATTTTTATGTTATTATTTTTAACACTGAAATTCAAATCAAATCATTAGAAATCGGTCATCTTTTGATTGAAATCGAGCCACGAATTGGCTTTTGTTTACCCCGAAAAAGAACAGAATTGATAAAATATCCTGTGGATGGGAGGATTGGAAGCTGGAGAGAACAATAATTGGGTTTGTGGTTACGACATTTGATACCTCCATCGGGAGAAAACAAAGACTTGTTCTAATAAAAATGGGATCGGCAGAAACCGACTGAAATTCAAAACCCAAGACCGGGGAATGGAGTGGAGTTCCAGTTAATCCTTTGGCGGCTTCATCCCAATCTTGTCTCGGGGTTCACACAACAAACACAAACATGATCCCAATTAGCACCATTAGCACTGAATAGTAATTAAGCAATTAACAAAATGACATTTGAACCAAATTACTAAGTGTGTCTAATTGTGCACGAATTTGTCTTGTTTCACAGAACTTCTGAGAAGGGTGGAAATTCAAGAATTTCTTTATAAATAAATCGGGTGTAATTGGCAATCCCAAGACAATTTCCCAGATTTATTGCATAACACAAAGGGGAAATTGTGGTCAAATTCAATATTTATGTTTTTAGATCGATTTCAATTTATTATTTCGTCAATTGATAGAGAGGCTGTATTTATATATTGCCATTTTATTATTTGACAGTGCAAAATAAAATTTCATTAGAGACAGAAAGAAATATAATACATAATAGTTATCAAGTTATTGGCAAAAAATTAATTAGAGATTATTTGAAACCAACGGATTTTCTTTTGAGACGTTGTTAAAAGTCATCATCCATCTCTCAAGCTTTATTTTCGTCATTACTGAAGAGTTTGATTCAAGAAAATTACTTTTAATTTTTTCATCTTTAAATAAATTAGTTCGTGTAATAAGTATCTATAACATTATTATTGTGTATTGAAATGTTTAATAACGGGTATTAATCGGTCCTGAAATGGGAAAATAGTCGAAATATAACTACGAAACAATATCATTTATTTTTACTTTTAGACCTCAAAAAGAAAAAACAATTTAATTCAAATTTTAAATTGTTTTAAAAAAAATAATAAACTTTCTTATGAAATATAAAACGAAAATTTCTATAGTCATTCCCTCCTTTTTGGGTAATTTTTCTTTTCTACACTCAAATTGCTAAATTAATGCTAGTATCCAATTAGCTTACCTAATTTTGGTTTTAAGTTATTATCTCTATGTATTATTTCATTATGTTAAAATGATTAATTATGTATTGACAAAAACGAGTTATATTTGGATTACTTTCTTAAGTCCAATCTTCCACTTCCTTTCGATATCAATATAATAGGATTTTACTGTACTTACATATTAAACTTGATATTTGAGAAAATTTCATCTTCATCTTAGATTTTCAATAAATACCTACTTTGATTTTGATTAGCTCTAATTACTTTTTCAATTTTAATTTCTTCTTGTTAGTATAATTTAATAATGACACTTAAAGTCTCCCTGCAAATCAATGAATTTGTATTTGTATTATTTGTATAAAAATAAATTAATTTATTTACCGTAACTTTAAGATATGCATGTGAATTTTGTTTAACGATTTATTTTTAATTATTTTATACTTTCCTTTCGAAAAGAGAAATTNCAGAAATTAGGACGTAATCGTACATAATTTATCGATAAAGTTCTTGTCTCTCTTTTTGGGTATATTTGATATAATTGGACCTCCTGTGTTGACCCAACAGAAGTCCCTTATTTTACTAGAACTCAGCATTTGGGGTGAACAATTCATCCCTTGTTTGTTCTTCTATNGAGAAATTAGGAAGTAATCGTACATAATTTATCGATAGAGTTCTTGTCTCTCTTTTTGGGTATATTTGATATAATTGGACCTCCTGTGTTGACCCAACAGAAGTCCCTTATTTTACTAGAACTCAGCATTTGGGGTGAACAATTCATCCCTTGTTTGTTCTTCTATACAATTTACAAATTCGCTTTTCACGGTGATTATTCTCGATAATCACAGGGTGAATTGATTTGAAAGAGAGACATCAAATGTGTATCGAATCGGTAGCCTTTTCAGTCCTAAACGTCACCATGATTCGACTGGTCCTGGAGCTATTCAATGGCGGCAATCGATTCGTTTCGAGTCTGTGACATAAATAGCGACTTAACTGCGAGAGACAGGATGCACCGAAAATTGTTTAAAAATCTGTCCACAGACGGTGGTTCTGGAATTGCCGAGATTTCGGCAGCCAAATGACTTAAGTCATAAAGGGCGGTTCGCTTCCTGGAATTCTGAATAAAAGTCAGAAAGGATTCGCACTTAAGTTTTGTTTTGGTTTCATTTATGGTCGTTATTGGATCGTAAGCGGCAATTGTTGTATCTTTTATGGCCCATTGTTTCGCAGTAGTTGACTTTTTAATCCCTCTTCACAAAATGCCATTACGGCAATTGGCACAGGTAATTTTTTTGCCTTGCCGTAATAAAGGGAAATTTTGGCGTTCCCCGCCCGCTCAGTGGGGTGCCATTCTTAGAATTCACTCTCGCTCTTTCTCTTCCAAATATGAATATTAAGTAATTTGCTAATTTGCTCATCCTCTGTGCATCGCCCCAGGACACCGCTTCTAATCCTTTTAATTGATCACTTTCCAAGAATGAGAGGCCAGTTTTGTTGGGCCCACATTTATGATCATAATATTTTTCAACCAGAAACCAAACCAAATCAGACAAACGGGTATATACTATGGCCATTTTGCCAATTCAACCCTTGGCTTCTTAGCCACCGTTAGATTCTTCAAATTGTATTCGCCAAAGAATAGTAAACAAAACTTACTTTGAAAATTGATGCGGCAAAGGATTATCCTACACAACTCCTGGGGAAAATCCTTTTACAACCCGATCATCCCATCATCCCGATATGCTTTAATTTACTTTTAATAAATCTACATGTTCTTAACCCTTTCCAAGAGTTTGGCACAATTCTGAGGAATAAATACCAAATATAATAATAGTTTAATTGTTATAAATGACCATTAACTAATAATCGAAATATACAAAAACCCTTTCTTTCTTCAAAACAAGAAATATCCAGTTTATATATTATTAATCACCAAACTATCACCAAATTATCACCAATTTCTTTCAACATGATTAAAGAGAACTTTTCTTATTTTATACATTATATTAAATCTGTTCATTAAACAAAAAGAAATCATTTCTAATAACGTTAAATTAAAAATAAAAATAAAATGAATTTACTAGACTTTAGTTATTGAATAAGGAAACANCACCAATTTCTTTCAATATGATAAAAGAGAACTTTTCTTATTTTATATATTAAATCTGTTCATTGAACNGTTTATATATTATTAATCACCAAACTATCACCAAATTATCACCAATTTCTTTCAACATGATTAAAGAGAACTTTTCTTATTTTATACATTATATTAAATCTGTTCATTAAACAAAAAGAAATCATTTCTAATAACGTTAAATTAAAAATAAAAATAAAATGAATTTACTAGACTTTAGTTATTGAATAAGGAAACATATTTACTCTGTAAAGAGTAAAATTTTCAAATTTAAGATAACTAAATACAAGTATTTTAATTTGCATATTCTTGGCAAAGAAAATAAATGAATTTACCATCTTTAATTCAGTTGAGTAAATGAAGCCAAAATATTATTTATATTTAAATTTCGCGGAAGGAAGGAAGGTTTATGTGCTTCAATATATTATATATGACTAAAAAAAGAGAGTAAGACCTGATGAACAAATAGATATTTTTACAATTGAAGTATTAAATAATTTACGAATTAAAATTTAAAAATATCTACTTAAAATCTAAACTATTATTTATTTAAATTCAATATGAAAACTATACCAATATCGTAGCTTATAAATACAAATTCAATTTAATCTTATTTAGTATTTTTCTATAACTTTGACATAAAATCCTTAAATTTCGAAATACAGAAAGAAAAATTACATTAGATAAGTGAAAAATATTTCGGACAGAATATTCCTTGAATAAATTTAGTTAGATATTAAAAATGATTGTGGGAAAGCCTAAGTATAGCGAATGAACAAAAGAGTTTACAATAATTGGCAAATGATTGCAAATATATAGATACACAGTCGACTCTCAATTATCTGAAAATCGAGGGACTTTAAATATTTCGAATTATCGAGTTGTTCGAAATGTCAAATGATAAGTCAATGGTAATCATTTGTATTGAACTCGACATAACTTTGAATTATGTAGAGGTTAAATTTATCGAAGGTTTGACTTATCGAGAGTCAACTGCCTAAGTTTCAGTAACATCTAATTTACCAAATAAATATTATATTATAAACCTAGATATAATATCCAATTACAAATTCTATGGATGCAAACTGTATTAAAATCTGTTCTTTAAATTTTAAACTTCTTCTAATTTTACTATCCAAAAACTAATTTAAAAATTAATTAAGAAATATTAAATATAANTACCTAATAAATATTATATTATAAACCTATATATAATATTCAATTACAAATTCAATGGATGCAAACAGTATTAAAATCTGTTATTTAAATNCAAATGATAAGTCAATGGTAATCATTTGTATTGAACTCGACATAACTTTGAATTATGTAGAGGTTAAATTTATCGAAGGTTTGACTTATCGAGAGTCAACTGCCTAAGTTTCAGTAACATCTAATTTACCAAATAAATATTATATTATAAACCTAGATATAATATCCAATTACAAATTCTATGGATGCAAACTGTATTAAAATCTGTTCTTTAAATTTTAAACTTCTTCTAATTTTACTATCCAAAAACTAATTTAAAAATTAATTAAGAAATATTAAATATAAAGGAAATTAGTCTCAATAAAACAAAAATAATTGAAATTAAATTCATTTGGTTTGTAGCAAACAAATTTCAAATATATGAAATAAAGCATAACGAACATTGGTTCTAAAATAATAAAAAATATTGACACGGAGTTCAGTGGTTCCAAGAAAATAAATTTGTCATTGAATATTAACAAAATCAAAATATTATTACCGAGAATCGAAATTATGTGTCTCATTAGTTGAAGCAGGAGGTGCTCATTCGATAAACAAACAAACAGATGCAAGTCAACTGAGAATGGGCGAGGTCCGAAGCTTTCCTGAACTTTCAATCCTTGTAGTAAAATCATTTCGAGTTGAGTTGTGGTCAAGACTAGTGGTGGTTTATTGACAGAATTATTTTTGCGAAAATGGTGATTGTAAATCAAGTGTCTTTGAATTTCTCCATAAACGCCTTGCTGGCGGAGAATATGCAGCCCCCGGTGTCGCCCCCACAATCGGACGAGAACAGTTTCAGCGATGGGGAATCGGAATTGGACGTGACTGGCGATGGCTCATGTGAAACCTTGGACGTGGGACAGGAGGATAACTCTTTGGAGATAAATTCAGACGATCAAAAAGAGGATGGGGAGAAGACAAGCAGTAAAAAGCCCCCATATTCCTATAACGCGCTGATCATGATGGCGATCAGGCAGAGCGAACAGAAGCGCCTGGCTCTGAACGGCATCTACGAGTACATCATGAAGAACTTCCCGTA
>JXOV01001287.1:0-20724 GCA_001014945.1 Clogmia albipunctata
AGGAGTGACTATTATTGTCTTGATCCTTTAATTTTACAATTAACAGTTAAATTTAAAATTTTGAATTAACTTTTCTTCTGCAGAACCATTTGACAGTAAGCAAAAAGCATAAGAATCCTACCAAAATAACTATCAAGTAACGATTTTTTTTTCAACTTTGAATTAACAACCCTATTTTCTGCTGATCATAACCTCAACAGTTTTGTTTTGATAAATAAAACAAAATTTTCCAAATCTGCGGAATTTAGATTTTAGTGTATTAAATTAAGAAATGGAAAAATCATGGGACTATGACAGTCACCGATGGCGACCAATTTCTCTGACTCTCGTCGAGTATCCAATTGGTGAGTTTAATTGAGTTTTGAGTAGAAAAATCAAAAATTGAAAATTTTCTTTTCAGGAGATACTTTTGGCGAGCTTCTGGCATGGATTAGCTTAGCACCAATGGCCATTGGGGCCGGATTTGTAACACTAATACTCTTTAGACGAGATCTACACACCGTAAGACGTTCTATTGTTGTGAATTGGCTATTTTTAATTGGTCTTTCTTTTAGATAACATTCTTCGCTGGTCTGATGCTGAACGAGGTTTTGAACAAGGTACTGAAGCACACAATTCAGGAGCCCCGACCTGTGAATAGACTGTTCGAGCACAACGAGTTTGGGATGCCCTCGAATCACTCCCAGTTCGTCTGCTTCTTTGCCACGTACGTCCTGCTCTTTGTCGTCCTCCGGCTCCACCACATGCACAATGCTCCAATGGAGCGGATTCTTCGGTTTTTCGTGATTGCATTGACGTGGCTAATGGCCGGACTTGTGTGCTATGGACGTGTCTATCTTCAGTACCACACAACTTTACAGGTAATTATCTAGTTTCTCTTCTTCGTTGCGTTCATCTCTAATAATTGGTAAGGTAGAATAGAAATGCTTTCTTATTTCTTAATCAAGGTATATCAATGCAATTTCTTCTACAATTAATCTGTGATTAAGTCTTACCATTTTAATTTATTTATTAAAATGAAAATAATTCTATGCAAAGACATTTATCCAGTGATATAGTTTAATAACTTGAATAATTTTGGATTAAATTACAATGATATCGCAGTTTTAAAATATCCATAAATAAAAAACATCCATATTTAATGTTTATTTAATAAATTTTTACAATTAATTTAGAAGAATTGAATTAAATTGTCAAATAAATATTACAGTAGGATATTACTTTAAATCATTCCCGAAAAATATTTTTAAAGAACATTTAATAATTAAATCATAGTTGTGTACGTAACGGTATGTAGTACAGAACTTTGCCAGTCGGGTGAAACTGCCTGAGTACAACGAACCGGCAACAGTATATTTCGATACAAGTGTTGCAATAACCGATTTCACATGTGTATTGAGCGTTATTTTGTGTAATTCTGGGAAAAATACCAGTTAATCGATAATTACTTATCAAAACGTTCGCAACAGTTTTTTTCAAATTGTGGATAAACAACGAAATTTTCATATTTAAATAATAAATTTGGTTATGACAACAATATGTAATTTCATTAAATTGGTGACTAATTTGAGTGCAAATTTTGAAATAATACCGCTTTCCGTGCTGTTAATTGAATCGTTACAGAACCAATTTGAGTTAAAAAGAGGCTACTTTTCAATAAGGAATTACACAAAATACAATTACCTACAGGTTTGCGTACTACGTTTTGTGCAATTCGCAAAAAATATAATTTTACTCTGAAAGATTCTTAGCATCTTTGTGCTTTTATTTCTATAATAATTTTAAATTAAGACTATAAATTGCAATTCATTTAGTAAAGTATTAATCATAAAACACAAAGTTACGATTTTACCGCACTAGGGCTTCAAAGTGTTACTTTGCCGCACGCTAATTGAGGGTTTTACGGAACGAAAGTGCACAAAAAACGTTTAGAGATTCAATAAGAACTCAGTAATACTAATTAATGGAACAAGTATTTTAATTAGAGTTTTTCTAACAAAGTTTACATTAAGTTGAAATGATTAAGCTGGAAAGTTTTTGTGTTTGTGTTTTTTTCTTCAATAAAACGTGTGACGATTCATTTAACTTTTTCATATAATAAGTTTTTGTAGTTTTTTTGGAAGAAAAACTATAATATTTGTTTATTTAGAATATGAAAGAGATTGAAATGGACACAATTCAATGATATAATAGTATATTTCGATATAAGTGCTGTAATAAACTATTTCACATGTGTATTGAATGTTATTTTTGTGTAATTCTGAAAAAAACCGATAATTACTAATAAAAACGTTCTCAGCGGTTTTTTTTCTTCAAATTGTGGAACAACTAAGACACAGCTAATCAAATTAGAGGGAGAACCACCACTTAAATAAATCTGATATGAATACAGAGAGATGGAAACATTACCATCTCACTCTAATAAACTTGATCGAAAAATTGTAGAGATTGGATTATGACAACAATATGCAATTTAATTAAATTGGTGACTATTGGCGTGCAAATTTTGAAATATTACCGCCCTCCGTGCTGTAAAGTAAACCGTTACAGAACGAATTTGAGTTAAAAAAAGAGGCTACTTTTCGATACGGAATTACACAAAATCAAATATACTACATGTACGGTTTCAACGAAAATAATTATCAAACTTTATAATAGCTTATCTGAAGTTCTAGCTTGTACAATAGAAAATCTTTACAAAATCAAACAATTTGAGCGGGGACAATAAATTAATCCTGAATGAGGGAAAGAGAAGCCCGATCGCTAATTTGCGAGACCCCGGCATGGACTACTTAATTATTTTATAATAATGACATTTTATCTTAAAAATTCTGATTGTTTGAAAAGAAATTGACAGCAATTAATTTAAAGTAAAATATTTAAGATTTATAAGTTTTTTTGTATTAATTAACATTGTATTTATTAGAAATTTTATATTTTCCATTGGAAGAAGTAGCATTACGCCATAAAATGTTTCACATTTACATTGTCGGCTTCTTGAAACAAAAACTAATTATGTTTATCTAAATTACAACTACTTGAAACGTATTTACCAATTAAATTTTTTTCCTTAGGTGGTTGTCGGATCGCTAATTGGCTGTTTTACGGGCTGCTTGTGGTTCGCCATCACGCAACTCTTTCTGTCTCCCCTCTTCCCCACGCTCGTCACTTGGAAGATCTCTGAATTCTTCTTGCTGCGCGACACCACACTCATCCCGAACGTGCTCTGGTTCGAGTACACGGTGACAAGGCAGGAGGCTAGGGCCCGGTCAAGGAAAATGAAGGCCCAGTGACGCTGGCCGTACCGTTAAGTTGAAGCATTCTTATGAAGATTTTATATTATTGTTTTGGTTGTTGTTGGTGATTGACTAGGGAATGGAACAGGAAAGGTGATTAGGAAAAGACGTTAGTGTTGGAACTCATTCCAGGCCGAATGGGTTCTTCTAGAATAAGTAATTTAATACATAAAATGTATTAAACACTGTAATGAACAGTTTGGGCCGTTTCATAAGAAAGTCAGTCAATTGGTTTTTCATTTTTTATTTATCTAAAGTAAGTGATTTTCATGGTAAAGTAATGGAATTGCACGGATTCATGATCAAAATCGATTTTATTTCTAATTAATATTGTTTTGTGTTTTATATCGTAACTAAACTATGCGAAAATAACTATTTTAATGATTTTAATTGTTTTTTATTATAAAAAAATATAAATCCACGTTTTATTGTCAACGAGTTGTCATCAAAAGACGTCACAAGTTCCCGCTTTTCTTCGGACTACTACCTTTATTTCATTTTATCATTTTGTGTTAATTTATATGATTTATTGAATTAAGTTTAAGTAATTTTTAAATTAAAATTATTAATTGACAATTTTTAAGATAATTCTTCCAAAATTCATAAATTTTAGAATTAAAAACACCACGACTTCTTTTCAAACGGCCCAACAGAAGACACACACATAATAAGTTAATTAAAACTTTCGACAAGGCTGAATAATAAAAACAATATTTAGCATTTTTGTACGTTAATTAGCAAACGCGCGTTATTGCGAAATGCTTTGATAAGATTATTGAAATAAAAATAGCAAACGTTAGAGGAGCAAACCCAGTTTTTATGCAATTGAATGCTTTTTAGGGAACTGCGAAGATTAATTGACCCCGATTTGGCTCCTTAATCGGATTAGATAAATATTTTGTAAAAAGTACTGTCGAACTCTGGTTACATCAAAATATCGATTTAATAAAATCATCATTTTTAACTAAACATCACCATTTCTATTTTAATTACAAAAACTGATTGTAGTCGGCATGTTTTATTATTTGACAGTATGTCAAACCAACGTTCGACAGTATTGTGAGTAAAATAAAATTATAGAAAAATCGAGCGCACAATTATAATAATGAATAAAACGCGAAAAGTAAAACAAACATTTTGTATTTCGTGTAAATAGGGGGCTATTTATTTGAATATTATGTATAATGCGGATCAAATTGTAGATTTATACATTTTTATGTATATTGAATGATTTGTATTTCGTTTTAATTTAGGTGTTAAACGTTTTATACTCTAATTGTATGATAACAGTATAATAAACACAAGAAAATCGATTTATTCGAATGGATTAAGGCGATTATCGTATGTATTATTATTCACATTGTCGGCGTTATTCTTATCGTCGTCGTCCTCCTCTTCCGCAAATGGATCCTTGGCTTTGTCATAAGCTTTCACAGGAGCTGGCTTTGGTTGTGGGCTCGTTTCTTCCTCGTCATCGTCAAACGGATTTTTCACCTTTGGATATTCAATGGCTGCTTTGATTACTTTAGGCTGTGCTGCTACTGGCGGACGTTGTGATGTCGGTTTTGCTCGAGGCGATCGCTCCCGTTTTACTGAGGGAGGACCCATATCAACATTCGCTTCCATACTGCTGGAGTAATTCTGTTGCGGCATCCGTCTCTCCTGCATCCTCATCCTACCCTCTGATATGGGGATTTCTTGACGAGCTACGAAATGATTGTAATATTAAATAAAGAATTTAGATATAAATAGAAAGAGGTAAGTAACTTTTAGTAAAATATTTCTTCTTCTACGACTCAACAACCGTTAACGGTCTAGATCTAACCAATTGGTTTTACGTAATCAAAATTATCAAATGCCCTATCTATTCATTTGCCCAAACATTCACAATTGACAATTGAATATCTTGTAAAAAAATTTTCCCTTTCAATTCCTGTAAGGAACATGGGGGGTCGCAACCTCAACCAACGGGTTTTGCGACATTTCGGTGACTAATTGTTTTCAGTGTATTATTAGTCAATTAATAGCACCTAGACCAGTTGAAAAAGGACCCAGTCAATCCTACCCGCCCAGGGATCGAACCCTTGACTCCGAAGAGGCAGCCGGATGCGTTAACACATCGGCCACGAGATTGAATATCGTGTTCTTACGAATTATTATTTGTTATGATGTTATTAGCACTATGAATAAATAATTCTATATAGAGCCTATTTATTGACAGGTTTTGGACACCGAAACGGAACACACACATTACGAATAAGACATCAGCATCCATCATCAGTATCCATTCATTGAATAGCAGCAAATTACTTGTATTAGAAAGATCCGGTTTCATTTTAATGCGAAAAGATTTGAAGAAATATTATTTTTGAGACAGGAATTAGAAACAAAGAAAAATCTTAAGTTGACAAGTACAGCTTTAGCTTAATTGTATCAATGAAACAGCGTTTTGGGATTATAATAGTACTTTATCCTTGATAATAGGGAGGAGAATTTCTTTCTCATCTACTTCTTAATAATACACAAAAATTGTAAGGGTATGGTAAGTTGGGCGCAGAACTTGCTCGGGAATTTTAGCCCTTATTCATATAGAAATATATGATACGACATATCATACGACAACGTATGAACAGGTGTTTATTGGACAGTCATATATCCCTCCTCGTATATCGCCATAGCTCTCCCTATCACATTTGCTTGCCATAAAATATTTAAATTAGCTAAAATTTTTTACGATAAATTGATATTTTAAAGTTTATCTTTATTGAAGATACAACAACCGTTACCCAGACATGGTACAAATTGGTTTTACGTAATCAAAGTTATAAAATGCCTTATTTATTCATTAACCAATCTTTTACAATTGACAATTTAATCTGCAAATCATTATCAAATGTTTCTATATAGATCCAGAAAATTATAGTTGAGATTATGGTTCTTGAATACAATCCAAAAGAGCTCGAAGGAATTTTACCCAAAATTGCTAAGACGGCAATCTACTACACTCCGATAGTAATTATAGTAGAATGAAACTGCTATGTATACTTGGTAAGTTCTTCAATCGGGTTATTTAAAAAGAATAGTTTATAGAATGGGAAGATATAGAATATTACTTAATGACATCCAAACAAGGTAAACTACACACAATAATCCAAAATTTGGGAGAGTGAAAATTGACCAGTATCATAAAAATAAAGTGAACTGGTTAATTTGAATAATAAGAAATTCCAAATAAAATTTTATGAGTCAACAGAGTCCTGTTCTTAGAATTTTATGGATGCTTGATAAAGTTAATATACAAATACTATTGTTTTATAATCAAACATTTTACCTGGCTTAGCTTCTGCCACTCTGATTTTCGCTTCAGCTCCGGCACCATAATTCCAACTGGATGTATTTTCTCTCGGCGGGTTTATTTTGATTGGTACATTTTGTTGCTGCACCTGTGGCATTTGCGGGACATCAGTCTGATCGAAAATGACAATTTTGTTAAACAGTCCATTCCCAAAGTACAAGGCTACAATGGAGAATGGGTCGGGCGCACTATTCAAAAGTTTGAAGAATTTCTCCTGATCCTTTGAATCTTGTTGCGCTTTTAACGTGTCCAGAGTGCGTTGATTGCCCTCGTGGCAAACTGAACACGATTGGCCCACTTTTTCGGCATCAGTATAAATTCTGGCACAGCTAAAATATTAAAAAGTAAAAATAATTAGAAAATTATATCAAATTCCTAATATTCTTTGAAATGAAATTCAAATTTCAAAATTATTTTATAGCAATTTTCGTGTTGCCAACGACAGGAAAAATGTGCAAAATTACAATTAATATGGACTGGAAAAAATGTAAATATTTCGTGCACGTGCTGATATGAACAACGTTTGGTAATACAAAGAGATAACTGATAACGTCATTCAATGCATTCGTAAGATTAATAAATGTTGCGTTATCACAGTACGTGGAGTGAATAATAAAAGCGTAAATTAGAAATTTTTATAAGGTCATATTTTGTTATAATTATATTTTTTGTATTTGACGTTAATAAAATTCGTCAAATATTATGTGCTGTAATAGAATGAAATTATAGCAATAAAGAAATTGTACAATGTACATAGTTATTTATGTTAGAAATATGTTAAATTAAGGTTGTTTTTATTATGAGTGTGGTTTCTTTGCTCAACGAAAGAGTGCAACAATTCAACTACTAAATGAATATAATGCAAATAAAAATGATACGACGAATCAATTCTTAATTTACTGCTAATTTTCTTCAAAATTTATCTTGAAATAGAAATTCAATACCACCTTATTTGAGATTTTTCCTATAGTTTTGATAGTAGAAATATTAAAACTGAATGTAGTAAGCCAGAATAATATTCGTTCTGCAAAATAAGATGGATTTTCTGACGATTTTTCCAAATTAGGCCCAAACGTTTAAAAATAAATTATAGCCTACTTTATTATAGAGACATGAAAAACGTCATGATGTATTTTCATTCTACGCTACTAAGATTAAAAATTATAATTTTTAGTAGTTTAATTTTGGTACAAAGTACTAGATTTCGAGTATTTACATAATTTGCAATTGTCTACGGATGTTGAATTATACTTTATTCAACACTGTACGATTATAAAACAATTTCTTGAGGAAGCATTGGCTACTAAAATGTACACATATTTTACATTTTTTTGCATTTTTCTTTAAAAAATTACCAAATTATGTAATTAAAAATTATATGCTGTTATTACGGTCTCCATTTTACCGTTTAACTGTCTCTATTTAACCGTTATAACGACTTGGTTTAAAAAATGTAGTATATATCATTTAAAATGGCGGTAGAATTTTGACATTGAAACAAATTTATTCATAAATTATGGCTTTCTTTTTTCACTAGTGAAATAAAAGTTCAAAATTTTCACTAGTGCGATAAAGTGACGCATTATGAAACTCAAGTTGATGTCGAAAAGTTAACCTTTCGACTTAAAAATCCAAACAGATTGTTTTCCACTCCATTTGTGAACATACCAAATTGCATAAAATTAATTAATTAAACTCAAAACTACTCACTCTTGGTGATAGGAATGCTGGCACATAAAATAGACGGCTGGAATGGAGAGTGGCTTATTGCACTTATTACAGATGGTTCCCTTGAATTCGACTGGGGTTTCTTGAAGATCTTTAATATATTTCTTCAAATAGACCACTTCAGAGCGTTTTTCCTCGACCGCTTCATCCTCTTGTTTAAAGTTTTCATCTTCTTTAATGAAAATCTGTTTGAAGTAGTCTCGAACCGAGTCCAATTGTGGGCCATCTTCCACCGCTAAACAATTCAGCACTTGAAGAGGAGACTGCAGTTTCTGTTTCAAGATAACTGTCAGTATTTGAGAGAGCATTTTAGAAATGGCGTCTTTGTTGCTTCGAATCCCAGTCAAAGTTTGAAGCCACAAATCTGGCTGTAACTCTCCTAACCTATTGCAAGTGTCCAGCACTTTGTTAAAGTCTCCATTCTGCAGATAATATCTCAAAATCAAATGATATTGTTTATCCTCTTCATGGATCCACATTATTCCCGTGTGGAAGTCGAAAATTTTACAGAGAACTAGAATGTGATTGCGGTCTAAATTGGTGTAATATTTCTGTAAAATATCCAATATTTTTACAGACATTTTCTCCTTCTCCTTTCCCTCCAACTTTGACCACTTCTTTAGGTAATTCTCAATCAAAGTGTTGAGAACTAGTTTACTGGAGGCGTAGTTGTTTAAATGAATGATAATGTACTCCAAAAAGTCTATTAAATAATCAGTCGAATTGGTGAATAAATGAAAGAAATTTTCCGGTGAGCCTTTCTTGGGAGTATCATAGAATTCACTTAGATAATGGTCCATTCTATCTTGTCCAAGATCTGAGCTGTATTTATACGAATCCATACAGACCTTTTTCAACAAAGCGGTCGTTTCTTTCGGATGATTTTCCATTAAAACATTTCCATATTTCATTAAATTTTCTTCGGCTTCTAGGAAATGTATATCTTTAATGTAATTCAAAGCCTCTTCATAATCCTTGAGATCCTCAATGTAAATGCTAATCACATGATGATATTTATCATTTCTCTTTGCCAGCTCCAAAGCCTGCTCTTTAGATGCATTTCTGCACACTTTAATAGCAGCATCCAGATCAAACATTAAATCCGTAGTTTTGTCATTCTTTAAAAAGTTCTCCAAACGTGTTTTCTCGTCCAACCTTGTAAAACAATTCAACAACAACGTAGTTTGATCAGCCGAGGCTCGTCCCACTTTGTGCAGCGCTTCTAGATAATTCGTTAAACACTGAATATGTCTCGAATCTAGAAACTTGCGTATTACATAACTGGGCTCCACATAGCCAATCGTTTTCACGTACTGCTCCACAGATTCGGGAAACTTTCCCTTCCCATACAAATGATCTCCGTACTGTCGGAATATCTCAGCCAAATTATCACCATCATATTGATTAAAGTTCGCCACCCGGATCGCAATATCGTACAGATTTTTCTTGAACAACATGTCCAATTTACTTCGAAGATCCTTCTCGTCCAACAGGAACACCTTCTTTGTATCAGTCAAGATGTAACACGTGCCAAATTCTATAATTATCGCCGCCACGCTGTCTATCGGACCCGAAAAAACTATCAAGTTGTTCTGGATGTCGATTAATATTAAATTATCCCTAGAAATAAATGAGATTTTTATTATAATAATTGTAAATTTGTCAGAATCAATATTGCGATATTGGTCAATCTAATTGGGAAGCATCTTTATAAATTATGACCTTACTCAATGATTTTATAAATAGACATTTGGAATGGTTATTTTCAGATAAATGTAAACCAAATGCTTATTTTTGATCATATGCCAAATTAGTTAAATCATTAACTTTTGCATTTTACGTGCATTTTGAGGTCAATTGAGGCTTTTAAGATCAAAAGACTAATTTAAATGTTCATTCATGTTCATGCCATATTTCTAATAACAATCCATTAATATACGCTTCATTTATCCTCGATTATATTGAACAAACTCCAACAAAAGGCGCATTTTCTGTTGAGATTATTAACTTAAAAATGAATAAATTGAATATCTGTTTCGTGGCTGATTTGGTAACGCTTCCGGCTGCCTCTTCGGAGTCAACGGTTCGATTCCTGGGCGGGTAGGATTGACTGGTTCCTTTTTCAACTGGTCTAGGTGCTATTAATTGACTAATAATACACTGAAAACAAATAGTCACCGAAATGTCGCAAACCCGTTGGTTGCCATGTTCCTTACAGGAATTGAAAGGGATTTTTTTTTAATAAATTGATTTTAATATAGGGACGTGAATTAAAAAATAGGTATTTAAATCTTAAAGACTCTTAATGTACTTTAGTATAGTATAGTACTTAGTATGGTATAAAATATTGGGCAAATAGCCCCTAGGACGCTTGTAAAACCATATCCCTTTCACGAAATTTTTCAAGACCAATTCACCTCGTGAAAGTCAAAAATAAAATTTCCCTTTCAATTCCTGTAAGGAACATGAGGGTTTCGACATTTCGGTGACTATTTTTTTTCAGTGTATTATTAGTCAATTAATAGCATCTAGATCAGTTGGAATAGGACCCAGTCAATCCTACCCGCCCAGGGATCGAACCTTGACTCCAAAGAGGCGACTGGATGCGTTAATACATCGGCCACGAAGCGTGTTGAAAGTCAAAAATGGTTATTTTAAAACCTATCGTTTTCTGAGGTGCCTGTTTGGTAAAGGATAACGGTGTCATTAGAACTCTGTTTATTCGAAAATGACACTTATGCAACTATAACGATCAATTTGTTAGGCTTTGAAGTGGACAACAGGTATTTTAAGAAAGTATCTGCGACGAAATCATTACAATTTTGAAAGTAACGGTTTTTGAACGTATTATTTCTCTAAGAGTTGATTAATAATTATTAAAAAACAAGGTAATAGAAGAACTCAACAAATACTGGGATAATACACTGAAACTCAGACAATTCAAGCTACTTCTAAGGATGCATGACACAGACAATCTTTCTGTCGAAGTTTAACTAAACAAAACCTACGTGTGGTCACACAACTACTGTCAGGACAAGACACTACGAATTACCTAGACAGATTAGGACTCCACAAAGACAATATGTGCAGATACTGCTATCAGGGCACCGAAACCTCGGAGTATATACTATTGGACTCCAAAAGCATCCAAGAGACATAGCTATCTAGGGAAACCATCTTTTAATTAAGAACAAATAGCAACTATACAAATACCAAGCTTAATAAATTTAATACAAGTTATTGGACTTGAGGATGAACTTTAGACCGATGATTGATCAGGACAAATCACCAGGAGGTACCATAGACCTCAGGTCGCGGTGCAACACTACTCTACTTATAACATAAACAACAAGCATCATTATTTTGTAATTTAGATCAGTCAGTCTTGTTTTTTTAAAATTACATGACAGGTACGATCAAAATCGATTCAAGACCTTAAGTTTTGAAAATGTTCATAAATAAAATAATCCGTTTCTTATTCTTATAAAAATTTTGAAAAAAATCTACAATGAAATTGCTTTTATTCTAAAACCGTGAAACTTAAAATTTATAATGTGAACTTGAAATAGGGCTTAATTACGATGTATAATGTTTATTTTCACACTAGATTTATCAGATAAGATTAGATTATCGGTTTAATAACATTTCCACAATTTAAATTCAGGGGTTTTAGTAAACGTAAACAATTACGCCTTATATACTGAGTCTTCTTGGAATTGTAACCATATAAAAATTTAAAACTTTATTTAAAAAATATTAGGCGCTCACCATGAGGAAGAAACGAGGGCAAATTTCAAATAAATCAGAGGAAACATTGTTTCACCTTTTCGTTTTTTATTGAATGTGTTTTTGTGACAGAAAATTTCAACGTTTTTCATTTACAGAATTGGCAATTTGTAAACATTTATTTAGACGACATTTTGTCTTAAAAGGTCATTTGTTTTATAAATTGAAATTTTGCCCTTAAAGTACGATTGAAACAGGATGCTAAAATTATGTCCTCACTAATTAATGGCAGTTATCAGACTTTATAATGAACCTTCTTTAAATTTGAGTTTCCATAAATATATTTTAAATTAAAGCCATTCATTTGTTAAATCGTTTTAAGTAAATTTAGAATATGATTAAATTTCCACCCAAAAATTTGCCGTTTCGTCTCCCGGGTGATGCCTAATTATAATTTTTAAATTTATAAAAATAATATAAAAAACAGGATACTGCTCACTAGCTCAATAATAATTTGAAAATAAACTTACCTTTGGGTGTGAGTTGAAGATTTGACAACAGTCAAAAGGTAATTTCGAAACCATTCCAGAACGATTTTCTGCCCCTCAAGGGCATAACAAGGACCTATTCCATCTGACATGTAACAATAAACGGCGTTATCATTTCCAACCATGAAATACTTTTCTCCTGAAGTCTGCAAAGAGCAGCATCTCCTTGGAGCGCAAGCAGTTTCCAGAACAACTTTCGATTCTTTGTCTTTACTTAGAATGTTGTAAAGTAGAACACCAGAATTTGAGCAAACAAACATCTGAGTCACTTTACTCGTAGACTTGAAGGCGATTCCTGTAATCGGCATAGTTCCACCCGAAAGGACTTTGCAATCTTTGGAACGATCTCTGCCCAAATCTCCTTTGTAAAGAGAAATTCCTCCCTTATCAAAGCCAATCGCCATAACTTGTCCATTTTCCGAGATTCCCAAAGCCGTGGGTGTAGCCAATGCAATGTTGGTAGTTCGTAGGCAAATGGGATTGGCGACTGCTGTGTTCCAAACCTTAAAACATGGGATGTCTCCACTCACGCCATCATTCTAAAAGAATTGTTTTGTTATGGTTTGGAATTCAGTTTAAATTTGAAAGAGTTAACACTAACCCCGATTGTGACTAGAAGATCATTCTGCCGACAGAATTTACTCAAAACAACAGCGTCGTAATGTGCTTTAAAGGAGGTATAGGACCAATCCTTTTTGAAGATGTGAACATTGCCCTGTGAATCACCGATGAATGTTTTGCCATTTCCATAGGTTACACACTTTATATCTGCTTCCTGAATAGTAGAAAAGAAGGAATGTAATGTTTGTGAGGTTGTAAAACATTAAACTTACATTCAAAACAGCAGAAATGGGAGTTTTTTCCACAGCCCGAAGATTAAAAAAGTTGAATTTCCGCCACTAAAAAGAGACTCAAGTATAGCTTTATTATGAATATAAAAGTAAATTCCATTTTACCTCAAAGATAGCCATTATTAACTGCAATAAATATCACTTTAGCCGAGTAAATCACTTAAAACAAATAATTGTCGTCCCCATTGATAAGAAAACCAGGTTTGACATTCCGTAGACGTCAAAGTTTGACAGTCGCGTCTGTTACGTCGAAAATCGGTCTCGGTGGAGAGTTGAAATTTTCACAAATTACTCAATTAATACGAATTAGGAGCAGATCAAATGAATAGTGCAGTGTGTAGATGATGTGCTGGTGCTAACCAGTGGTTGAGATTTGCGGTCAGTAACGCACAAATCCGACAAATTGTGACTAGTTTTTTTGTTCCTTTCATTTTTTTTTGTTCGTCGGGGGGCAACATAAATTTTTCTTTGTCGGAAAGAGAATTGCGTTCTAAAAAGTCGGTCGCAAATTTTTGCATCCCAGAGACAGTGTCCCGGTTGATCGATAACAATACATAGTGAACTGTGACTCGGCGGTCCCTATCTGTACAATACAAAGGCATCCGCCAGAAGATTCAATATTTTGATAAGGTGAGTAGTGAGAAGTGCAATCATCAAAGTCGCCTATGAAAAGTGTTTTGTGTTTGTGAAAAGCAAGCGATTTTGTTGGTGGTGTGTTGTTTTTATTATAATATGTATTTTTCACTCGAACAAAATATGAATAGAGACGATGGTGGTGCGAATCCAAAGACCACTTGGATTATTTGAGTCATCATCACACAAATACACTATCATTATCACACATCAAATAATATTAAGTGGATCGCACAACAGCGCAAAAATAAAAATTCCCAATTGATTTACGATTATTCCGACTTTTGTTGTCTATTTTCCTGCTCATCGTCGTCGTCGTGGGCTCCTTCTCTAGAATCCGAAGCGGATCACGGAGCTGCGATGTGGACCCCGGATTATGACATTGTGATTGAGACCCTGACTGGCTCCGAGTTCGAGGTGACGGTGCGGGAGACTGACACCATTGGCTCCCTGAAGAGTCGCATCAAGAAGTACGAGAACATCCCCGTCAGCCAGCAGCACATCCTCTTCAACCAGAAGGAGTTGACCGACACCATGGTGATGAAAGACATTCCCCTGGTGAAGGGATCACGCCTCACCCTGGTGCTCGGCCTGAAGGGAGGTCCAGTGTCTGCCAGACGGGTCGTCTCAGACTGTGAGAACTGGTACGACGTCTTAAACAGCACAAGGTTCGTATTTCCGGATTTTATTTTTTTAATACCCAATTTTATTGACAAAAAAATACACTTTGATAGGTATTTATGCAACAAGGTCAAGAAGCGAATCGTTTTTAAATATTAGGGGAATTTTAATTGCTTTTCGATACTTTAATTTTTGTTTTTTTTTTTAAAGAAGCAATGAAAAAACAATTTTTAATCTACTGTTTTAAAACATGCTCTCTTTTTAATTAATATAAAATTGGAAGAAATTCAATTACTTTTACATTAAAAATATATTTGGTGTTTAAATTTTAATATTATTTATAGCTGTAATCAATATATATTCAGAATTTAAATAACTATTACCGGGAATTAATGATCATTTTGGATTGGAAATTTTCGCATCAATTTTCATCATTTTAATTATAAACGGTTTCCCGTAATCTCTGGCAATTTATCTCTGGTGGTTGATAATTTTTATCCGTTTTATTGTTTGCTATGAATGATTAGAGAGTACAGTTAATATCTAAGTGTCGTTCTCCATTATTGGTATTTTGAGAATTTTACTCGACTTTTTTGCTTTTTGCATTAATATTTGGCGTGCCAATTATAATCATTTTAAATATTATTCATTTTGTTCTCAATTACACGTGACATGTTTCGAAAACTGGTTTTTGCATTACAAATTCATTATTTGAATACTTATTTTATAATAATTAATCATTCCTTAAAGCGTGATTTTTAATGAAAACTTAATTAAATTTAAGAGACGCGACGTGGTGGTAATGAGCTTAGATTAAATACGTAATTTATTATAGGACAATCTTATCTCTTGATCTTTCGCTTTAAACTATTTTGTAGAAATAGATAATTTCAATTTGTGTTTGTAGTTTTAGTAGGCGTTATTCTTCAATATAGAAATCTGTTCTATAGTTTTTGTTAATTTAAATAAAATGTGGATGATGGCGATTTATTATTAAACCCTTTATTTATTTATTTTTTAAATTATTAAATTATATACAATATTTTATTTCTAACTCCCAATCTCTATTATATAATTTTACATTTGATGTTATTCTTTCTATTGGTATTTTTTATATATTTCCGCGCATTGACTGTTAAAATGATAACTATTAGATGTTGCTTTTGTAAACGTATTATTGGTTCTTAAATTATAACTGGGTGGAGAAAAGACATTACATACCTGCATTTTTGTTGCATAAAATTGATATTAAGGCACTAAAATTTGGTCTGTTAAAGACATTTTTATAACACAAGTGCTTTAAAGAGTTCTCTAAACACTAGTGCTTTTTCTTTATTATAAAAGTGTGACGTCCATGAAAGAAATCCATTAAATTGATCAAATTTAAATGGAAGTCAATTTTGTTGTGCTTGGTATAACTGTTAACGGATGGTTTAAAGTTAAATGGAATATTTACTATAAAACGAAATGTAAGAGAGGGAGAAAAGATATATGGCGCGCCAGCTAGAAACAGAGCATGCAAAATTCATACAAAAAAGACAGTTTGCTTTGTTTTCAACTCGGTTTTAAACTAAGTCAGCTTAAAATGTATTGTGTCGCCATCTTACATTAGTATTGGTTTTTTGTACAAATATAATTTTATTATTATTATTTCTTTACGTTGTCTTTCTAGAGGGTTTAGCACTATAGTTTTTTCTCTATCACTTCAAAATTGTGTTACATAGAACTAAACTTAAAAATTATTTTTTTTAAATAGTTTTATTTAGATTTTTGGGCTAGTTTATTTGAAATTGCATAAAATATTGTATAAAATACGGTTGATTAGCATTATTAAATACATGGGCTTTTGATAACACTCGCTATACTCATGACTTTAACAAACACGAGTGTTTAATAATGTCTATCTTGTCGACCTTGTTGTATTAGTAGCTATTACATAACATTTAAATTTTAAACTTTTTAAAATTTTTAATACAATTTTAATGACGTTCTGAATATTAAATTCTTATTCACCTTAGAATACAGAATAATGAGATAGTTTATTATTAAAATTTAATTTAATAAAATGGAAATAGATCTTGTTGCTTTTAAAATAAATCTTAAGAAACCCATTAAAAAAGAACGATAATTTTTCTTTTTGTTTTTAATTCAACCATCCCATTGAAATAAACATTTCAGTGGTCAGTCACACATTCGCAAAGCCATGGGAATTTATCTAATTAAAACTATATAGACACAATTTTATTGACCTATATTTTTCTCAATTAAAGAGTTTGATTTGATGAAAAAAAACATTTGCTTATTTTTAGGCGTCAAGAACCGTTAACAATATCGACAACGACCGGAGTGAAAGTGCTTCTGTATAAGGACTGTAAGAAGAACATTCATCGGCTGATGAAGCTGCGTGCAGGCAAGAACAGTCTCCTCAGCTCTTCTGCGTCCAGTCACTGTTGTTCGGCGTCGTCGTCGAGCAAAGGGCACTGCCATGTGTCGGACAGTAACAAGTCAGAGGATCCTGGTGCGGCCGAGTCCCAAGATCAGCAGTGGCTCCTGGACAACATCAGCACACTTGAGGTAATAATGAATTGTATTTTGTCGTTATTTACAAATAATTGAATGTGAGAGGAGAGTCATGAACTCGCCAAGGGCGTTCTCCTAAAATATTTGGACGTCAAGGTCGCGGGCGGTCGTATCGGTTTGTCGTGGTGGTCGGTGGTCGTCGTTTGGAAAGATTTATTCAATGAGCCACTCTGATTAGAGGCACAGTCTACAATCGGTTAAATTACGCGACTAGGAACTGATAAAATTCAATAATATTATGATTCCAATAGTTGAGGGTCAGCGAAAATAAGAATAATTTAGACAGATACCTTGAAGTGTTATTTACCTTTTTCTTACGAGGAATGATTTTGGGGTTTTTTTTAAATGTATTAATGTTAAAGAGTATTGAAATTTGAAATGCATAAGATTAATGAATATTGCAAATTTATTTTCATAATCTGTGACTAAAATATTAATGACAAATTTGTATTTTCTTAGAATATTTATTAGTTATTTTTTTACTTACAATAAGGTCGATAAGATAAGGTTTTATTAAACACAAGGGTTGTTTACAATCACGAGCGTAGTGAGTGTTTAAAAAATGGCTCGTGTTTTTAATAATGCCTATCGACCGTGTATAATACAATATTTTATGCATTTTTAAACAAATTAACATTAAAAATCTAAAAAGCATTTCGCTCAAATCCAATTTAGGTTCATTTAGAATGTTAGAGAGAGAATTATATTTGTCGTCTCTTTCTTGTACATAGTTTGAATGATCAAAGTTCATTTACAAAATCGTCTGCTTCAAAGAAAGGTCCGATAAATTTTAAATCAAAATTTCGGTCAATTTTTATGAGAAAATTATGGAAAGATAAAAGAAAAGAAGTTATTAACTTTGTTCAGTTTGTTCCGAAATTTTGATTTAAATTTTAGTTATTCTGTGGCCGAGATTGATTTCGCTTTTTCACAATACCAAAAAATAAAAACAAATTAAAATTTGATCTATTTGATGAATATTGTTCATGTAGGTCACATTTTAATAATAAAGAAAGAAAATAGTTATTTGTGCTACAAGGGTGTAAAGTCAACTGTTTTTTAACGAGTGTGAAACATTCGAGCCTAAGGCGAGTGTTTCATCATAGCCAAGACCAATATTTTGTGTAGTTTAAGGACAACAATGGCGACTAAATTTTGACTTTGAGACCAATTTGTTGGATAGTTTGACATTTTTTCACTAGTGAAATAAAAATTCAAAATTTTCACTGAGTGCCATAAAGTGAAACATTACGAAACTCAAATGGATATTGAAAAGCGTATGTTTCGATACGGGAGTGCCAAAAATTTTTTAAGCACTTGTGCTATAAAAAAGTCTGACAGGTCAAATTTTATGCAATAAAAATAGATAAATTAATTAAATTATTACAAAATTTATCCAATAACTGTCTATCGAAAAATGTTTTACATTTTTAGTGCGTGATTTTCTTCTATTTTATTTTAGTGTTATAATTAGATAAACTAGAAATTATTAATCTATTGTTGCCACGGTTCCACGTTATTATAATTTTGGCCAAATATAGATTTTTAAGTGTGCTGTATGTAAAATATTTTGCAAGTGAAATGAATTTGGTGACGTCTAGTCACACAGTTATGAAATGGAAATAAATTTATCGTACTTATAACCAAGCCATCTAACTAACCTTTTAATCCCTCGTCCACATATTGTCCAATCTGGCGAGGGGGCACACAACACGTTAATTTGATATTGCCGCATTCAGAACACATAAGCGAATGGCCGTCGGTCTGTTGTGCAATCGCAAATAATGGCAATAATAAGTGTCGTCCAAATAAAAACAATGACAACATTGTATCACGTTCTTGTTTTCTATTTCGATTATAATTATGTTTTATGGGGAGTGGTTTAAGCAGCTCTTCTTGGGAATTAATTGATACTTAGTGGCAAATCTCGTTTTTGGCTGAATTCGGAAATGCAAATTGGGGAAGAATTTCGGGTAATTTAATTTTTAATTAAAAAGTAATTGTTTAGTTATTTTTAAATTCCTTAGATCTTATTGATTATGGAGAATATCAGCTAATGCTTGCTGATTATAGACAAATTGAATACATAATTTGGAAATAATTCTTTAAATTTGATCGAATTTAATATATTTTCCAGAGAATGTATTAATTACACACATTAAAATCAAAATAAATATTAAACAGTTCACCTGAAGTGTAGGCGTTTTCGAGGAAATCAATTAAGGAATTCATTAAAATTTCGGTTTATTATTGCCAAGCAGGTAAAAATCAGTTCGTGCATGGAAGGTGTATAATATTTTGAGTGGAATTTTTCACCATTAAAATGATTTTTTCCTTTTCTCTAAATTGATTATAATAAAGGTGCAAATCCAATGTTTTGAGTTGTGGTAGTTTTATATGAAATCGTTGTTATTTGGTTGTTATCACTTTTTTTGGCAAATCTATTGGGTAAATTTGTATTTACATTTTTCACATTAATTCATTAATATTATAGTTATATTTTATATGTTTAGTACATAATCCATTAGGAGGAGCTATAATTCATTTATAAATATAAGAATAAGAAGTTTAAAAGAGGCACGATAACGTATCATTGGAGTTACGAGTATGGGAGACAGTCAAACGATAAAGTATTTCAATAAAATGATTCCTTTAAACGATCTTGAAAAAGATTCAAATGGAATAGAATAAAAGTGTATTCAGTACATTCAGTACTGCACACTAGGGCAGTATTGTTCTATACAAATCACGTGAACATGTGATGATGTTTTCTTCCTGCACTGATTTTTTTTTTAAATTTAAATATGAATTATATAATTCATCAAATTTCTCGTACTGCACTATAAATTTAGATCTATTATAAAAAGTAACTTCTACAATGTTATATTGGGTTGATCATTTGAGTCACAAGTCGCGCGCCACCTAGAAAAGCAGCAACCTAAATTCATACAAAAAAGAACAGCTTGCCTTGTTTCAACCTCTCTTTCAACCTTTCTTTCAAACTCTGTTTTAAACTAATTGATTTAAATGTATTGTGTCTGGAAATTACCAAATTGATACGTTCGCCATCTTGTATTAGTATTGGTTTTGTGTGCAAATATAATTTTAATATTATTATTTCTTTACGTTATTCTTTCTACAGGATTTAGCCTTACAATCTCTATAATCGATTATTTTTCTTGCGACGTTGATTATTAACCTCCCTACTATGGCCCATTATCTGCCTCTGTGTCCTAGCGGTTAGCACCCTGGACATCCTCCTCGAGGTCTTGGGATCAAATCCCGGGCGGATATTTTTCTAGCGCGATAAAGTTTCCATTTGTGTATATCAATAACATTGCGAAATAATATTCATAGCGAATTATAAATTTGTGATGGCGCAAACA
>JXOV01001295.1:0-10655 GCA_001014945.1 Clogmia albipunctata
ATTAGTACTTTGTACCAAAATTCAACTAATATAAAGGAAAATTTGAATGTTACTAAAGCATGAAATGAAAATATAATTTTATATTTTTCATGCCACTACAATAAAGTAGGCTATGATATATTAATGAATTGGAATATTTCTCTTTTAAATGACAAAAAGTAAAGTTTTCCTTAAATGTTGATTATGTCGAACTGTGCTTCAGTACTATTACGAGTTATCACATTTCTTGAAAAGATCCTTGATTCCGCCGTAAAAGTATTCCGAACTCTTGTCTTCGAAATCCATCAAAACGCTCTCCTTCTTGTCACTTTCTGAAAATCTCCGCCGTCTGAGATCCTTTAAATAGATTTTTTTTATATAAATTAAAGCAAACAAATGTTCCATGTCACAATAAAATTGGCATTTGCTTTATGACCAAGTAGCTAAGACGAATTCCAACCGTTAACGGTCACTTTACAAGTAAAGATTGTGCTTGAAACATTTGTGAAACATGTCAATATTTTAATTTTCCTTGTAAATAATTAAATTTAATGTGAAATTGTAAAAATTTCATTGCTCATGAGTGGAGTGCATAAAACATTATGTCCTGCTCGGGTGTAAAGTCCTGTTTTTTAACTCGCCTTCGGCTCGAATGTTTCACTCGTTAAAAAAAACTGACTTTACACCCTTGTAGCACAAATAACTATTTTAATTTATATAATAATTACTGAAATCCTCGTATTGAAATTTTTAGGATGATATATTAGGATTTACCATAATGATATTCAATAACTTAATGATTCAATTAATTATGTAATATTATTATTTATAGATATTTAATGACATATTCCATCCTAAAATACCTTCACCTTAAAGGAGCTCTCCTCTTTCTGAGTTCAGTAACCCCATGCATGATTAACTTAATTTCTTAATATAACTCACTATCAATTAGTAATAAAACTTGAACAAATGCGTGCAAAATGATAAATAATTCTTTTAATTTCACACACTGTGCAAATATAGATTATCACCACACAGAAAAACACCAAAATAAATCGTAATAACAAATAATAACCTCATTGAACTAACTTTAAATTCCTTCTTACAAATGATTGACGTAAATAAGTTTAACCATTTTTTGCTCAAAGTCAGAAAGTATTGAATCCGATATTTGTTATTTCAGGGCAAATCCTTCCCTGCGTTGAGATTGTTGTTTTCGAAAAGGATCTCTTATCCGAGCAATTTATTCAAGTCACGATTTGATATGAACCTCACCAATTTTCGGTATAAAGTATAATACTCAAAATTTTATTCTAATAAATCCGATTTATTTACTTAATGGTAGGTACATTACAATTAAAATATCCAAAATATTATTATAATCTAGTTAATATTACGGATTTTTAAACATGGCCAATTAGTTGATTGGTTTTGGTTTGTTAGAGATAAAGCGCAATATTTGGATATTGCCACGTGCCAATCGAAGAGAATAAACATAACGGTTTGGCACGTAAAAATATCCCCAATAGGGATTCTATACTAGAGTAAATAGCAGGGCTGCAAAACGTTTTAGGAATACAAGTATATTGGGAAAAGTGTTCAATTTCATATCCATTTTTAAACAAATAACCTGTATTTTTTATATAATTCTATTTTGAATATTAGTGTTCATAACGGTAGATAATGAGGTGCTTTGCCGTTCAAATGGAAAGGGATGAATGGAACGAGACTGAATTTGCCATCATCATCAAATTATGAACTACGCTTTGTGAAATATCTAACTACTTTCGCAAATAAAATATAACATTTAAAATATCTGTTACAATACAATTATTTTTTTTTGTGTAATTCCGTGTATTTCCAAACTAGTCACCAATTTAATGAAATTACAAATTGTCATAACCCAATCTCTACAAATTTTCGATAAAGTTTATTAGAGTGAGATCTCTCTCCAATTAATTCTGATTTATTTAATTTTTTAGAATAACTAAAAATAGCATTCAATACACATGAGATATAGGTTATTACAGCACTCATTTACCTATTTTTACTCGCTGTGCTTATCAAAATCCGTAGTAAATTCGTGCTGTAATGACCCATATTTTATCACTTGTATCGAAATATACTATTTGTAACTTCATTAAGATTTTTATTAGCAAAATATTGTTCATTTTCAAAAGGGCTATTTTGGCAACAACATGTTATAATTTGCTGATCCTGAACATTCCAAAGGGCTTTGATTACATCAAATATTTTTATGCAGTTTTGTTGCATTGAATTGATATTATTGTATGCAAATGTCTTATCTTACAGATGTTTTTATGGCTCTAGTGCTTTAAAGAATTCTTAAAGGATTTTTTTCTTCTTCTACATCAACAGTGGGTCATAAGACATTTTTAATAATAAAACTTTTAATAACTTTTTCGCACTAGTGAATATTTTGAACTTTTATTTTATTAGTAAAAAACGAAAGTCATAATCTATGAATAAATTTGCTCATAGTATAAATTTCGGCGCCATTTTAAGAAAACGAATGCACAATTCTGGTTGTTATAATAATCAAATAGCACCCGAAAACCGTTTAAACGGCAAAAAAATTATAATAAGTCTTACGTGAATTTTTTTAGGAAAATGTAAAAACAAATTTTGTGCTCCTCGGATGTAAAATCCGTTTTTTAATTCGGAAACGATGAAAAACTCGTGTAAGGTCTCGCCCTCGAAGATTCGTTTTCTCGTTAAATAAAGGTCATTTACACTCTCGTAGCGCAAATAACTGTTTTAAGTTATTTATTTTATATTTTTAAATGCATTAAATGTTGTATAAAACACGGTCGATACAAGCTTTAGTAAACAAACTTGAATTTAATAATGCCTTTTCTAATCGACCTAGTTGTATGGGGTCTGTTTAATATAAATTATGAATCATCTACATAATTTATGTAACATGTATGTTGTGTCTACGGAATTTATTATAAATTTCCACTGATACGAGTATAAAAGTTTATATCAAGTTATAACCCTTAAAACAGTTTGACAAACTATACTGAACAAGGGCAACAAAGTTCTACTTAACAGACGAAAAGTCAAGGTTTTTACTTAACGAAATTGAACAAAATTAATAAAATGGAGCTGAATTAAATTCTGATGTTTTTGATAGGTCTGTGGTCAGACTCGTCTTTTTCTACCCTACTTCCGGGCTGTTCATAAAGAAGCGTCAAGTTGATTCACCATCCATCAGGAGACAGGCACACACACCAAATTGGATGACGTAGAAAAAGGCAGCAACGGCTGCTGGTAATCAAATGAACTTCACAGCGGATGATTAATAGTTTTATAATGTGAGAAAGTCGCAAAAAGGGCTTCATGCCGCCCCACAACTGCCATTTCAGATTTTTTTCCATCCCTCCTTCTCCCAGGGAAATTGTTGGTGCCAAAGCTCCGTCAACTCTATTTATCATGGCTTAAATGTAGATTAGTTTTCTCCGTTATTAATTGATTTAACCATATTTTATTATTCGAAAAGCAATTAGTTCCCCCTAATTGCCCAAAGGCAATTCAATTTATTATTTAAGACTCTTTAGGACTAGGACTTGATTAGTTCTAATTTGAATGTATTTTAAAACTACTAATTAATCCGAAAACTGACATTTCTTTTTAGAGCTCAACGTCTTAAGTAATTCAACTTCACACCATATTCAGTTAACTTCAGTAAAACTCGTCCGTGTTTAGAGAATAGATTTCACAATTTTAATTATTTGCAATACAGATTTGCCGTATTTCACTTAAAAAATTAATAAATAAGTTATTAGAATATTTATACAATTCTGTTGAAAAATGTTAACATTTTAGTAGACAATGCTTCCTCTAGAAATTGTTTTATAATCGTACGGTGGTAAATAAAGCATAATTCAATACCCGCAGACAATTAAAAATTGTGTAAATACGCGAAATTAGTACTTTGTACCAAAACCCAATTACTAAAAATTATAATTTTTTTTTTTAAGTAGCGTAGAATGAAAATATATTTTGACATTTTTCATGTCTCTATAATAAAGTAGGCCATAATTTATTAATCAATTTAAATTTTTTCACATTAAATGACAAAAAGTAAAATTCTTCTTAAATGGTGGTTCTGGCTTTTAAATGTTGTTCAAATGATGAGTATCAGTGATACAGCGCATGGTGCTCTATTTCCTTGATAACATTGAAAAATTGAGACCAAAAGATCTATTCGCTTGACAAGTACTTCCCTTAATTGTATGTGTTTAGACCTTAATTTAGTACTGGGTTGTCTTCTTATTCTTTACTTCATATTTCAAAATAGCTAATAAGTATGCAAATTGTATAAAATCTTATAAAAAAACTTGTTGGAAAAACACATAATTAAACACTCGTATCCTTTAGAAAACGAATAAACTCTATTTGATTTTAATTATGGTTCATTTTCCCACACGTTGTTTAAATAACTATTTTAAGATAATTGGAAAAAAATAATTGTAGATAGAAAAGTAATATTTCAATATTTCAAATAAAATTTTTAACAAAGATTTATAAATGATTTATGGGAAAGATGATTAAATCCGTAGTTTACCCTCAGCTTTATGTAACCTTGTTTAATTATTCGAAAGGTTTTTATACATTTAAATTTAAGCATTATGACTATATTAATCATAATAAGAACGAAAAGCTACACATTTTATAAATTTTATTTAAAAAATTACTAAGACTCCTGTCGTAAAAGCTTGACGTAAACACAGTGTTTACGTCATCCTTTTACGACAGGAGTCTTCGAATTATATTTTAAAATAAAGGTTAAGGTTAATTGCAGGTATCTGAAAAAGACGGATTTATATATGGGGATTTCCCCACCAAAAAAAAAATTTGTTTCACTCTTTAAGGACAATTTACTGTTTTCGACGAATATGGCCAAATTATTTGGAATTAACTTTAATTAAGCTTAGCTATATCCTATAAATAAAAATGTTTTATTGTTTGAAATTAATTTTAAATTATCAAAAACATAAAAATGTTATGTGCAAATCCCAATCTAAAATATAAAATGTACCCCTAAAACAATTTAACAAATTTGATTTTCAATTATCCTGCTCAAATTTTTAAGAGCCATATTTTAATCTTTCTTATGGAAATATTTGGTAATGAACAAAATTTTTAATTTTTAAAATACGCATTTCACTTCTTTTCGAACAATCTTTATATTTAAATACTTGATTGCAAATTGCGATATGTTCTATTTAAAAGAAATAATTGCTCTTTTAAAGTTTAAAATATTAATAAGCCGCTTCCAACTATAGTTCCTTTTTTCATTTTTAAATGTTTTAATTTGTTCACATTTGAATAACAAATCATGTTATGAAACTCTATAACTTTAAAGTCGTATCCTTCATATCCTGCCTTTATGTTTCATGTTCCTTCTCGGATTGAAAATCAATCCCTCAAATAATCAAAGAAATGCCTTGAACCCTGCGGTGCGGTGGCCCGCCTTTAATAATTGAGTCCTGTCGAACAAGTTGATCAAAGTTTGACAATCGGCTTCCAATCCAATACACAGGCATCAACTAATATCAAATAGTAGAGTAGTGTAACCAAGGTAGTTATTAAACGGTGCTAAGGCGAGTTTAAATAGTTTGTTTTGGCGTAGTTATTGGAAATACAGGGAGCCATCGTTTTGAGGAATTTATGTAAATTTGATTGAAGACAAGTTTTCTTTGTTTTTATATTTTTTGTCAAATTTTTTAGCTGATTATTGTAATAATATTATTTTGCTTTAAATGTACCTACAAACTAACAAATGATTTATACTATAACTAGGTTAATAGAAGAAGACATTATTAAAAATTTGAGTCATTTTAAGAGTAGCAAGTATTTTAAAGAAATATGTTTATTAATGTTGTTAATGTTTTATAACAAATTTAACTGTATTAAATTGAGAAATCAACACAAAAATTTAAAAAAATTCAATATTTTCTAACATACAAAAATTTAGATGATGAAAAACAAATTATATCTGTATCCCTCTCTTGCACACAGTTTAAGTAGTCGTAATTCATTCGAGATGTCCCATATAGAGATGTTTGAGTAAATATTTATAATTAATTTTGAACCATCTGTTAATACCGTTAAATGTGAATTTTAGAGTACAAACTTTAATATTATTATAATTAACAAGAAGCACTAGTAATTTAAAGAAATCTTTAAAGCACTTGTGCTATAAAACATGTTACTAATATTTATTTATACAACAAGGTCGATAAGTCATTATTATACACAAGGGTTGTTTTAAGCCATGAGCGAAACATGTGCCTTAAGGAAGGTCCGAGTGTTATGCTTGTCGACCGCGTTTTATATAAAATTTTATGCATTTTTAAATAAATTAACATAAATATCTTAAAAATTCTTCGAATTTCTGTAAAAATACATGGTGCGGCCTATATGATAAATGACAAGTAATCGTAGTTCTCCGATAGGTGGCTTATTTTTTTTTTAAAACACTAACAAAGCCCAGTTAAGTCACGCCCTTCAAAACTGACGACCATATAAATTTAATGGATTTCTTTTACGGAGGTCACACTTCGATAATAAAGAAAAAGCACTTTTGCCATAATACCGACTTTAACAGAGCAAATTATTAAGTGTCATAATATCAATATCAAGCAACAAAAATGCATAAAATACATTCAATTATATAAATTTCTTTCAAAAACTAAGCGCATCCATCCATTTTTATAATAATCGTTTTATAGATTCAATTTAATATTTGAAAAGTTAGTAATTCTAAATAAAATTTTTTAGCGGCAATGAAACGAGACAAACAAAATCTTTAAAAATAACTTTTAATTGGGAAATTTTTAATACATTAAAAAATTATAGAAATATAAATAATTAATAATTCTATCTGCATTTTGTAATTTGGTAAATGGTTCCCTAGAAACACATTTTGGGCAATAAAGAATATTCTCATTTACCTTAATCCAAAACGACCAATGAAAGCTATATAAATGATGAAAAATTGAATAGTTTTAAGAAATAAATTAATTTTCCAAAACAATTATATCGAATCTAAACTATGGACAAACCATAATTCGAGCTTAACGGCTCAAAGTCTTGCTTGTCTGTCTTTTTCTCTGATGCCGGCTTTTATTATTTCTACACTATTATTATTTCTCTGTGCTTTGGCTTGGTGGAAGAGCGACAGGCGGACAGACAGAGGCTTTCGTGTAGTAATAGCACACGGGTCAGCTGTTGTGTTGGTGGGTTTATGGTGCTTAGTTTGTTGTGATATTTCTTCCAGTGCCGTGCCACAAAATATTCAATTCATTTAAGTGCGGCGATTCCAAGAATCCAGATTAAAGCTCTGCGCTCTCTGCTTTTGGGCCCAGGATTAGTCAATAGATAGAGAGAGATTGTGGCCAGATCCAATTACCCTCTGAGGTGTTTTAACAATCGATACAGAGTGCCGATTAAATTGCCCATAAATTCCAAACCAATTTGCCAATCCATATCGCCAGATAAAATTCGCAACAATAAAATTCCGGGAAAAAAATCTGCAAAACGTGACCCAGTGCTTGTTCCAAAAGTGCAAGAGTTTTTAAACGGAGCTGTTGGCACCAATCTGTTGTTTTGTGGTTGTAGTGCTTGAAAGCGTTTTGTGCACGTTGTGATAACCGATTAATTATTCAATTGATAAATATCGATTTTCGCTGGAATCCGGAAATTCTGCAGAAATTCGAGAAAGCGAATTCCAGATTACATCAAGTGCTTTTTCCTAGAGAACGAGAGAGATACCTGTGGAATAGAACTGAACATGTCGACGCAAGGCAGCACCTCAAGGCTTGGCCAAATGCAGGTAGGTCAACAACCTTGTAGTTTTTATTTAATTACAAAAAATCAAAAAAAAATCGAGAGAGAAATTGGCGAAATCCACTTTTAGAAAAATGTCACCTTTTTATCGCTATTTAATTGTTTTTTGCCATTGAAACGAACAGAACGGATCCCGATCTCAAATTGGGAGAGAATCAAAAGTCAATGACAATGCGTCTCCAGTCGAGATGGACACATATGGTCAGGAAATAAGACTCTCTGAACTTATAAAAACAGCGAGCGTGAGTGGGGCACGATTGCGAATCTATATAAAAACAAAACTGCGTGGGCAATTTGGTCATGATGTGTGCCTCTCGACGCCGTTTCTGTCTCGTATTAATCACTTAATGAGTCATAATTGTTGATGCTGGTCGCGCTGCTGCCGCTGCTTGCCATGAAGCGGGCTGGCTGAACTTTAGGCCATTTCTCTCCCCGAGCTTTGAATGGTTCCGCAGCACAGTGGGTTGTATTTATTACTTTTATTAGACATTAAATTTATACAGCTATTTTACCAGTTTTGTAATTTATAGACAAGGTGGCATTTTATGAACATAAATCTATTAACGATAATAATAACTTATTCCAAAGTAAAAGGTAATAATTTGTACATGTAGTTGATTAGGGATTGGATTTGGATTCCAAGTTTAGTTCAAAGTTGTTGAATAATACTTTTAAAAAATAACTCATGAATTATCGATTGATAATGGTTTTTTAATCTACAAAACCTTTGATTTATTTTAAAATTGTTCATGGAAAAAAAACTCTCTGATATAAATATCTCATATTATAATATAATACGAATTAAACAAAGGCTTAAGTAAATATCCAATTACCATCAAAATTATCATTATATTGGAATATAATTATATTACATAATAAATAAGATATAATGAATTATATGTTTAAAAATACCTGGTTTTTAAAAGTTATTTAAACAACGTGTGAGAAAATTGACCATAATTAAATACGAGTAAAATTCTAGAAAACGAATAAAATGAGTTTTCCCGTGTTTAATTATCTTTTTTTCAAAACATTTTAAAAAATTGATGTAATTTGGCAGTTTTTGTTCTCGTAAAATATAAAGATTATTTATTTTTTAAATAAAGATTTAAAATTTTCCAACAAATAAAACATTTTAAAAAATTATACAATTTGCTTATTTATTCGCAAAATATGAAGTTATTAATAAGAAGATATCTCGATACTAATTTAGGTCTAAACAAACGCAATTAATGAAAGTATTTTTCTATATATCATGGAAACAGGAGACCATGCATTGTATCACTAGTATTTCCGTTATAGCTCTCATCATTTAAACTATATTTAGAAACCAGAACCACCATTTAAGAAAAACTATAAATTTTCACCTTTGATGGGAAAAATTCAAATTGGTTAGTACTCGAAAATCATATTGTCTACTTTATTGAAGACGCATGAAAAATGTCAAATTATATTTTCTTTCTAAGCTACATTAGTACAAAATCTAGTTTTTAATAGGTAAATTTGCTATAAAATACTAATTTTGTGTATTTACACCATTTGTGATTATCTAGCAGGAATTTAATTATGTATAACTAAACACTGTGCGAATATTAAGGGCTTTATAGATATAACACTGGCTAGAATTGTATGAAATATAAATCTAAAACAACTTATTTTAACACACTATATAATACTTTACTAATTTAAACAATCGTTTGTACTTGCATATTTGACAATTCAAGCAATGTGGAAATTGATGTAATTTGGTAGTTTTTGTTCTTGTAAAATATAAAGATTATGGTGTGAAGATTTTTTAAATAAGAAATTAAAATTTTTATTGTAGATTTTATATCTTGTTGATATTTATATTAAACTACTAAAATCCTCTTAATGTGATTAATTTACTTCAGACGAAATTGAAGTCAGTCCTAATTCAAATATTTCTCAAGATTTTTTTTATAATTATAAGAATAGATTGAACTTTATTTATGTCAATTTAAAAACTATTTGTTTGTATTTGAGGAAATCGTAATCAATTGAGCAGAACGGAATATTACTTTAAAAATTGGCATTGATCAGTTTTTCAAGCCAAAATAGTGAATGTTCGTTTTTTATATCTAAATCAACGCTAAATAACTATAAGGTTGTGTGGATCTGTGGTGGTATTAGTAGTGAAACGTCATTAGCTGGATACCATTCAATGTTTTGATTTTGTATGCAAGATAATTAGCGATAATATTGTAGCAAAAGACTTTTAAAGTGATTAATACGTGTAATAACTACTTCAGACAATAATTTTAGATCTAATAAGATGATTATCACTTATTTTGTGCCGAAAAATGCTATTAGTAAAATCAATAGAAAGACCAAATACCAAACCTCAGATTAGATTTATTTATTTAAAATTATACAAAAAAATTAATACCAAATAATACTTTTTAAATTTTGTCTTGTTCAATCAAATTTTTCTNGATCTAATAAGATGATTATCACTTATTTTGTGCCGAAAAATGCTATTAGTAAAATCAATAGAAAGACCAAATACCAAACCTCAGATTAGATTTATTTATTTAAAATTATACAAAAAAATTAATACCAAATAATACTTTTTAAATTTTGTCTTGTTCAATCAAATTTTTCTTGATATGAAAAAAAATTCTAAATCACTATGAAAATTAGAATATTTATTATAAAACATAGAACCAATGTGCACTCCCTCAACCTAAATCCATTTTTGTTTATATTATTTGCACTTCAATAAACCTCCAATTAATTTAATACGAGTATAGATAGATAGATAGATAGATATATTTATT